>OVBA01008861.1:0-11644 GCA_900406435.1 Lepidium aucheri | reverse complement strand
TAGGTTGAATGGAACCCTAGAATGGTTAGGTTGAATGGTTGAATGTGAATATAACCGTGTGGTTCGTGATTGTGATTAGAGCCGAGGGCTGGTGTGTGTTTAGAGCCGAGGGCTCGTGTGTGTTTAGAGCCGAGGGCTTGTGTGTGATTAGAGCCGATGGCTCGTATGTGATTAGAGCCGAGGGCTCGTGTGTGATTAAAGCCGAGGGTTTGTGTGTGATTAGAGTCGAGGGCTCGCGTGTGATTAGAATCGAGAGCTCATGTTTGAGAGCCAAGGACTCGTATTTGTGAATTTAGAACCAAGGGTTTGTGTTTGATAAGATATATGAATGAAAACGAATGGTTACATAGTTGATTCGGAAGTAACCCGAATAGTTATGTCAATCGATGTGTTAACCCTAGATCGTGATTGTTCTTTGGTTTATTTGATTTGTTGTTGAATGCTTGTACTGTATATAGCCTTATGGGACGGGATGACCGAACCACTAAGCAAATGCGTTTGCTTATGCAATCCTTGTGATTGTAGGTAATGAGCAAGCCAATGTTTGGAAAAGTGGCGAGTAGGTGCCAGACCAAGGCGGAAGGAAGAGGGGATGGATTAGGATGGAACTCGTGTTTTTATTTTATTCTTTTTAAGTTGAACTTGATGCTAGAACTGTTTTGGAATTTTGTTAAGTTGCTGTTTAAGTTGAGTTATGTTTGAACTCCGATTTGAATTGAATAAAATAGAACCGTCTTTAATTATGAATGTTTGGGCTTGTCTCTTTTCATTTATAAATTGAAGTTTGACTTAGTGAAATATGGAACTTGAAATGGCTAAGTGTAAGGTCCGCCCAAGAATTTACTAAAAATGTATTGAACTTGAATTTGTGGGTTTAGGGTGTTACAAAAGACCTCTAGATAACACATCGGCACACCCTAGGATATGTGTAGCTTCGTTGAAAGCATCGACATACAAACCATGACAAGGAGATCACCGTCGATCTTGAATCTTGGTCTACCTTGTCTCTCTAGTAGAACCCATTCGATAATCTCCGAATCCAAGAAACACACCCCCGAAGACACTTGTTCCCTGTTCTAGAAGTGGAGGTGAAACAAACTAAACCAAGGTAATTTGCTAGAACAAACACCTACACAAAAGGAAGATATAACAAAGGGGCAAGAGAACATCGGTTTACTAGTTCCAAACATTGAGCAGCCATCACCTACAAGTTCAAACTGCGGAGGCTACAAGGGAGAAAGCTGGCAAAGATCCATCACCATTGAACAAAAAAGGCTAAAACCTGACAGCCACATAATAGGAAAACCTTAATGGCGCAACTTCCAATCACAACGACAAAAACCAAGATAAGATACCGACGAGTACCACCAACGACAGAGCCGAACAAGCCACATGCGAGACTTAAAAGCAATCCACCACTAACGCCTTGATCTGAAACCCAATTTCTAAAATAATCAATACTAAAATCTTAAAGATGGAAGCAAAGATGATAAAGAACGGTATCGGTGTTGAGGAAGGCACCGGCCACCGCCCTAAAGCAACCCAACAGCAAAGTACAAAAAATTATTCTCCCAATAATTTTGCAAGGACAAAGGAGTCCTATAGAAGGAAGGTTTGGTCCAAACATGGAAGCTGGCATTGGGATGTGCTACTATGCTTTGGTTTAGACCAACCATGGAAGAGGTTGTGACTTGTGAGACATTTCGAAATGAACAGACCGAGGAATATAGATCGACCCCAAACTCCAATTTGAGACACAATCTTTGTAACACAGAGCTCGGTTAGTTTATATGTTTGTAACATTCACTTACATGTTTCATAACAAAACCATTATCAATGCCACTATACTATAAGTTGGATGAGTCAAAACATCATGGAAATGAGGAAAAATGAGATTTTTTTTCTTCGTTCTCTCACTTGGTATTATGTTTTCTACATGTGAATTTGATTTTGGCAATGGTAGTACATATACAGATAATTAACAAAGCGTACCAATCTAACATTTTAGAGCACCTGAGCTAGAGGTAAGGATACCTATAAGGGAAGATGATTTAGCAGACAAACTAGAGGCTCTGGCGTAATGTGAGGAAGATTCAGCTCCAGATGAAGTGAAGTAAGCACCATTGAGCATTAAGTCTCCTTGAGATCTCCAGTTCCAATTATTCCATTCTTCTTTCCATGCATATACTCGTTTTGTCACCTGCCAAAGTATGTATATTCAGATAAGTCATTATGTTTAAGCTACTATATACTCATTCTGTTTCACTATATAAAGTATTTTATAGTTTTTTTTTCGTTTTGTTTATACAATGTCTTCCATATTTTTTAACCAACACTTGGATCAAACCCAAAATTCTAAAACCTACCATGCTGGATTATGCGATAGTTTTTAAGTTGAACTCTAATAGACAAAAACATAAAAATTGATATTTAACCATTTAAACAAAAAAATTTTGCCATATTTTATGCAAAAAATATGAAATAGATTTGATATGTGTCGCTATTAATATTCAAAATGTACTAACTAAAGTATTAAATTGTTTCTTTCTTTAATACACATGTTTTTAACTAAAAAATAATGAGCAACTTATGCGGATTCAATTGTTAACCAGAAAAAAAACTAGAAAAAAAAAGACGGAATGAGACAGATCTCGTTAGCATTACGGTCTCCTGGAGCTAGAAACCGATTTCCTTGACTATTGATGGTTGGGTTACACTTCACCAATTGCATACATTGACCAATGAGTATTATCGTTGTTTAACACATGAAAGTATCCATGCCTACACCTAAATTAACACCGAAGCATTACAAACTCTTTAGAGATTTGAAATCTGACTTGCTCTGAAAGAAAATATAAAATAGATATATAAACTATAGGAAATATAGATAAAATTACCTTGGCATTCTCTGAATAAGATCTTCTCCAAAATAGTTGTATGCAATAGTCACTTACATCATTTTGTCTCTGGTGTATGAGTCTGAATGCCCCAACAAGATGGCCCGCATTATTATATCATACCATCACTTACAAGAAAAAAAGATTGATTTCTGACAAACATGCACTACGAGAAAATTGACATATAGTTACTTAACATTTAGTCACAATAAGTTATATTTTATTACAATATACTATTTGGAAACGGTAGCAATAAAGTAGTCACATATGAAAGTTCATAACTAAAACATCACAATGATAGTGACAATTATATTAGATAACAAGTTCATCACTAATTGTGACGTAACAAAATCGTGACAAAAATATCACAAATACTTACTAAAATCATTATCTCAAATCATCACAATTGCTGATTTAAAAACAATCACTTGTCCGTCATAAATACTAACAAAAATAATCTTTTTAAATCGTCACAATTAGTGACTTATAATATACTCACTTGTCCCTCACAAATGCTTAATAAAAAAATTGTCTCAAAATATCACAATTAATAACTTGAAAACAGTCGTTTATTTGTCACAATCACTAACTAATAATTATCTCAAATTGTCACCGTTGGTGACTTAAAAATAGCGTTTTCTTATTGTATCAAACTACCACTAATATATCTGTCACAGATAATCACTATTGGTGAGTTTAAATTTATTATTTATTCGTAACAAATTCTACAAAATTTTAGTCTTATATTATCACATATAGTGACAAAAGTAGGCTCTCTTTTTTTTTAAAAAATTTTTTATATCAAGTTAGTTGCTTTATTTAACTATTTATAATATATTAATTAAAACATATATAATCATAATATCATAAACATATTTAATTATAATTAAAAATTAGTATCCGATAATATTATATGAAATAAAAAATAAATCTACAAATATCAAAATGTAAACAAAAAAAAATCTACTAAACAATATTTATAAATTACCTTAGGTTAAAAACAAAATTTTCAAGTGCTTCAACATGATTGTGGAGGAGTAGATTCTCATCTCCATTTTTTTGGTAAATTTTCCTGTTCTTCAATTCGGTGGATTAATGTTCCTATTTCTTTGGCAGGTTGTGGAAAAATTAATAAATCATCTGTAAAAAGTGATTCGGGTCCAAAAAACATAACCTTATTTTGATAATCCAGCACTCTAAAAAAATTACACAAGTACATGAATAAATACATATACTAACGTTCAACCACATATATTAAGACAATAGTCAATTAATCATAGAAATTGTAACCATGTATAACTTAATCTAAAAAAACTAGAACATAGATTTCTTCTTCTTTTTTCAGGTGAGACTATCTACTGTCAATCTCTTTCTATTGGAAGACTCTAAGAGTTCTTGTACATGTTCATCCTATTATTCTGCTATTATTCTTGTTGTTTCATCAACATATGTTCCATTAGATTTTTAGTGTGTTTTCTTCATCATAGCAATAAAAGAAGAATCTTCATTGTTTACTTCCTACAAAGAAAGAAAAGATTATACAACTAAAAGAAAAATACAACTTAAAATAATAAAGTTTAGTCCATTATAAAAGTACAAATCAAACATAAGACTACAATATGATGAATATTCTTGTTTAATATATAATACCAAATCTATAGAAGAATATAAAACATACCTTGCACAATTGACTCATATTTGATCTTAGGAGTTCACGTAAGAAATTGAGTATCTGCAAGGAGAAAAAAAAATTGCAAAAGCTCTTGAGGTGGAAACATAAAAAAAAGTGAATTAGACATATTCGATCATAGGTAAATTATAGAAATGGTCAAGAGAAATATTCCTTATTAGATAAGGATTATCTTTGGAATTTATCCAATAAAAAATTAAAATATATAATATAAAATATTCAAAGAATAAATTAATAATATATTTAAGAATTTATAGAAGATTTATCCAACAAAATAATAAAAAGTAAACTAAATATACATTAAAATTTTCACCTTCCTCGCACTGCATCTAATAAATTAAAATTAAATTAAAATTCTACAGTTAATTTTTTATGCTCCAATATTTGTAGTTTTCCTATCTTTGTTCTTATCAATTCTATCAAACATACTACGGGAGTTTATTGGAAGATGGATTTTATTAGATTTAGAAATCCTTACAAAATCATGTCTTATACAAGCATTGATTTGTAAACACTAAATAAAATTATTCCTTATTCAATATTAAGAATTTGGGTATGAATTTCATTCTATAGTGGATTTCCATGGATTTTATTGTGGATTTTTTTCTAAAGTATAAAAGTTTGAAATCCTTACTCAAACTTTGTTATTTGAGTTAATTTTTAAAAAAGAAAGTCATACATAAACATTCATGTGACTATGAATGGTGCTCATACATATTCTATTGGTATCTTCATGAAATACGGTGCTCATATATATATTGATGTTATCGGGTAAAGTATTTATGTGACTATATATATTGTACACTATAAAATTAAAATAAATTAATTTATTTTATATTAAAAATAATAAGTAGAATCAAAAACACAGTTGTTTTCTCATATTCTATATGAGTACTTATTTATAAGTGTGTTTTGAAACAAAAATTAATAAAGTGGTAGAAATTAATACAAAACGTAGAGTGGTAAATAAAAAAATATGTTACAATTTGTTTCTAGAAGAATTACTAAAAATGTCCCTTTTGAAATGTTCTTTTTCAAAACATACCCCATGATGACCATTGATCTCTTCCAATTTTCAAAGAAAATGTAGGTTTTAAAAAGGGTATATGTCAATAGTGGTATTTTTGAAAATCTCCATTTTTTATCATAAACAATCATATAATTTTGATTTTGAAATCCAATTTACATTATTTATAAATCTAATTTGTTTAATTTTGAAATCAAGTCTATTTGATTTACATTTGATTTTAAAATCTATAAAGATTCTACAAAGATTTAGAATTCTATAAGCATGTAAAGAAACAAAAAAACAGAAAAAAAAAATCAACAGTTTTTAATTACATGATAGACTATTTTACAGATTTTTTACTTAGTTCCCCCTAGACAAAAATCATTACTACTCTTAATAAAACAACACAAAATCACTCTACTCCTTTTAAATCATAAATACTCTTTCTACTCCTCTTCTTTTTTTTTAAAATAAATTTGGGCCTACATCCTCTCATTTTAGAACCACTGTCTGTATGAAAGGGTTTATAATTGCCAAATTGAATTGTTTTGGTTTATATAATAAACCTACAAACTTGTACCAATCTCTCTTTACTCTCTTCACGTTTTTATATTTACAGTTTGGGACCCACATAATTTGCTATTTAATTTTTATTGAAATTAAAAAACAAAAATCTAAAAAATTAGCTTTCAATAATGAATAAAACCAACCCAATCAAATGGTTAACGTCATTTTTTCGTCGGTTCTTCTTCCTCCCATTAGTAAAATTTGAATATTATATTGCAATTTAAATTTATATTCTCAGCTGGTTAATTCAATTCAATAATTTGGGCGTTCAGTAATTCTAGTTTTTCACAAATTCATACTATTTGACATCAATACACATACAATTTTATTGGTTTTCATTGGTTCAGTGTTGGTTGGGTAAAATTTTATCGGTTTTCTTTGGTTCAGTACTGTAATTCATGATAATCTCAAGCATTACCTACACATATCTTTTATATTGGTTCATGTAAGCATAAGTTTGGTTCACATTATCCATCGTTCACATAAAACAATTACATAATTGGTTGGTTTATATTTTAGCAAACTTAATAATCACTTATCTTTGAAGTAATATAGTTGTCGGTTCATAATCTTTCATGTAGGAGACTATTTTAAAAGAGCTACGTTTGATGATTTCAGATTCATTATGAATCCATGACCATTCTTGTAAGATATCATGTATATATGTGTTAATTATAATTCTTCAAACTCCATTTGAAACCATAAGTGAATATAATGGTGTAAGATGAAAATTTAATGTTTGTTATTTTCTAATTTGTAAAAACAATAACATAATTTGTTTGGTTCAACTAATTATAATTTATTTGTATTAGGGTTAACTAATAATTTCCCAAAAATAGCAAAAGTATAACTATGTATATTTTTGCCTAACTAAATAATTGGTATAACCAAACAGATGCATCTCGATTTTGCTTCATTGTATAATGATCTTATGTATCAACCTTGTTGTTTTTCTTCTTATAAAATTCAATATAGTCGTTCAGATAACAACAATATCTTCCTAGGAATGGTCAAAATACAAGAATATGTTACATTCAAATAAACCTTAAGAGGAGAAAAATGACAAAATCGACTATGAAAACTTGGATGAAGACAATAGCATTGGCAATGTTGCCTTCAAGCTTAACAATGGTGGGTTGGAGAGATTCTCGAGGTATATGAGATTAGCGGTGTTGAGTCTTGGCGTCTCAAACTCTACTTGTTCTTTGTTAGATTTCAAGGAAAAGAAAACAAGTTTTCACTCTTTTTTTCTTATCTCTTTGTGTTTAACTTTTGTTTGTGTGTGTTCGATAATAAAAGACAACAAAGTGTGTGCCTGCTTGTTGTGTCTTCATGTGATGCTAACTTCATAGGTCTTGGGTTACGTAAAAAGAAGGAGACCAGACTCATTCTTGAATCTCTTTCCAACTAAGTCTTAACTTGAATCTTATTAGTGAAACCTGATTCTTCTCGAGTGTTTCCCATGTCTTGTAACAAAACTCATGTGGATTCATAATAATCCAACAAGCCGCTGTACAAATCTGCAGGTTGGAGGTGACATAGAGAGAGTATATGAGAAAAACAACAATGAACATACAGATAGATGGAGATGAGAATCATGACGCCGATAATCTTGACTCAAAAAGAATCATGACACCATAGTTATCTATCTTGTGGTGATCGATTTTATAGTTATGCCACTTTTAGAGTTTATAAAGGAAGAAGACGATGACGAGAGAAAGAGTTATGACTTCAATTGGTAAAATCATAAAATTTTCGGTTTAATCAGTTCCCAAATAAATAAATTGGTTTAATTGTGGTTTATTAAAATAGATCCGATTTTCTAATCAGTAATGGGTTTGGAGCCCAAAAACAAAAGTTGGATCATGTAAATAACATAACAAACCTGTACACAAAGGTAATTTACCATAGTCTAAAATTGGAAGAGTAGTTATGCTCATTTTCCAGCAACTGAGAGCCTTTAAACAATTGATCCGTTTCCCGTCTGTAATAAGACTTTTAGGTGAAAAGCTCTGGAAATGCTCATACCAAGGTAATAAGACATAAAGAGAGAGTTGATATTTAACAGTAACACATAAAAGTTAGAAATAAGCAATCCCACATGTCTGAAGATTAAAGTAGATATTAATGAAATATAACAAAGCACGTTGGAATTTTGACTACTTAGGAAGAAAAAAAAAAGAACATATTACACGATATCGTCTTTAGCAAATACCAATAATGCCAAAATAGCTCAAATTTACATACACAACAACGATCAAACCTTGGGAGGAATTTACATCGAATAAATATGTTTTTTTTGTCAACCAACTCATTTTATTTGATTTGATTAAATAATGATGGTTACATCAGCATAAAAGATAAATATACAGAGCAAAAGCCAAAAATTTATAATTGAAAAATAAACAGATTCTAGGCGGAGATACTCATACACACTAGCAATCTTGGATAAATGTCGGAATTACGTTTTTGTTGAAACAATCCTAGCTCTATCGCCATAAAAAGCAGTTAAACACGCCAAATAGCTGACTGATAGCAGAAATCGCATCAAGCTTCGAAGAAACTTCTCTAAATCAGAGAAGATTTGTACGATCATAATCTCCACACAGGAGGAAAACGTTAGATGATCTAACCTTAGCATTGGGCTTAATGTTATGGATTTCCTAATCTTAGAGTCTTTAAGACCCAATGAATTGATTTTTTCCTCTAGAGTCCAATTCCAAGAGATCATCAAAGTCAAGAAATTAGAGAACCTATTTAGTGTGTATAAGACCAACAAAACCGGCCCAATAACAGACCCAAGTTAAGTTGGATGTATGTTGGGTCCAAGGCTAGAAACCCTAGACCTGAAGAGAGTGCCGCCGGAGAGGTTGAGGAGTGTCGTCGCCGATTTGGTTGAAGGTGTCGTCTGAGATAAGTTATAAACCCTCCGCCGCCAATGGAGCAAGTTCAAGCAGCCACGGTGGAGGGAATGACACGAGGTTAAATTTGAGGCACAAAAGGGTCCAACATCAAGTCCAAAACCTAGACTTGAGGAAACCCTATAAAACAAGTTGCAACTTTGGAATTTAGGTTTGGTGGCACCGTAACTGGTATCGGAGTCATGCCTGAGAAAAGAAGGACTATTGCAGGTTTGTCGAGACAGATGGGAGCCTTTGCTTGTATGAGATTTGTCTCACCAAACGAAAGAAACTCGTGCACTGTAGCATGGAAGAGGAGATGACTTACAGCTGAACCGAAAGCCTGAATCTCTCCAGTGAAAAATCAACCAGAAAATTTGAGCATGAGAGATAAAGAGGAGCTGAGGAGGGAAGAGAAAAGACACGGTAGAAAATAGAGGAGACAATGGCAGACTCAGTTGCGGCGGTGATGGTTGGTGGTAGAAACATCAAAGGTGTCTTCGTCCTCCAAAGACAGAGCCTCGACCATTGTCTTTACTGAAAACTTCAACCGTCAGAGAAGAAGGGAAGAGTACTGGAAACACAGGAAAAAACATAGAAGAGAAGCGAAAAGAGAAAGATGTCTGACAGCGGCGAGATCTAGAAACTTCGGTATCACCGGTGCCAAAAAATAGTGAAGATAGATTTGTCTTGATACTTTGAACGAGAGAGTACCGAGTTGACTTTCTGCTTATAATATGTATTTAGATCAGGCCTCTGTTTTATTTATATTACTCATTTCATTGTTGAAAACCTCGAATAAATATGTTCAACTACATTTTTTGCTTCTTGCACTACAAGAAAACACTGCCTAAAGTTTGTCTCTCAGTTGACACTCGTTTCCATTCTTCCTATTAACAAAGGAATATCAGGTTACACACCAAAAGATTAGTTCCTCATAAACAAGATAATTAATATAGCAAACTAAGTAGGGTAACCAAGATGAAAGTAAAAGTGAAAAATAAAGAAGAACACATCATCAGAATTTTTTTTGTCCTTGTAACTCTCTACAGAGTGACTCGATCTTATCATGGACATCAATAGTTACATTAAGAGAGGCGAATATACATGCTTCATATATTCCAATGTTGAGCAGAGACTATAAAAGCATAGAACCATCAAGAAACACACAAATCTAATTTTACTGAGTTCCTATATATTACTAAAATCTCTTTCAGAAATAGCTTGTTGATACTTGGGCATGAAATCCAGAAACTCTTTTTCTGATTTGAACATATTCAACGAAAGGTCCTAAATTGTGCACATGGCAAGAAAATGATGATTGACTCAAGCAATTCTAATTCATAACCAAGAGAGGACGTCAGCAGTTACCATCATTCCCTTCTTCAATTTAGTTGTTACTCTAACTCCAAACTACTCCTATCTAAATTTTGTTCTCTGTTTGATAATAATTTGTTGTGTAAAAATTTACACAGACCATGACTCGCTACCCACCACTTAAGTTGTTCTTACATCCAAACCTCAATTCAAATTTTTTTTATGATTCAGCTTTGTCAAATCAAATATTTTTGTGCTTTGGTTTCCACTAAACTAAACATAATTTATTTTGACATAGTAACCAAACGGTCTAAAATCATCTATAACAAAGTTTTTCCCTCCACGCAATTGCAATATCCAAACCTCATATCACAATATCACACTATGCATCATCATCTTTCATGCAATCGCAAACCCATCACCATCTTCATCTTTTATTTCTTCTGTTTCAATCTCCATAACAAACAAACCATCAAAGCCTGAAACCCTTTTCTGTTTACACCAAACCATCCCTTGACGTCTCCATACCGAAAATCATCTTCACCAGTACGGTTATCTCCCACAAAACAAAGAATCGGATTATCTTAATATTTTTGTCGACTAGTTTTCTTATAAAAGATATTTTTAAGACTAAATTTTTTTTGTCACTAATAGTATCAATTAGCTTCTAACAATTAGTTAGCATAATGTCACAAACTAATACTAAAATAACTTTCTCATATCAGTAACTTATTTGTGACTATATATTAGTCATAAAATTGTCATAGTTGTTACAAGAATATTTTTCGTAATAATTTAGTCCCAAAATATGACAAAAAGATACATAATTGATTTGATCACAATACTGTGACTAAACACTACGAATTTGTGACAATTACAATTAGTAATAAAATTATACTAATTATGTCACAAATTGTAACTAATAATTTTTAGTCACAAAATTCGTCACAATACATCGATTTTCTTGTAGTGATATTCACCATAAATCACATGTCTTTCCAACAGATTTTCTGGAGATAATCATTGTCTGTTCTAGACCGCTCTAGATGAAAATTCATCGTCAAATTTTTAGAAAGTTTTAGTAAAGTTTGGCAAAAATAAAATCGTTGAAAAGTTTTCAAAGAAATTGTCGATGAAATATCCCGACGTTTCCTGACCAATTTTTTGATACTAATAGTACTTTTGATAGAAAAATTTTTCTTTTTCGTGTCACTAAATTAGTAACAAATGAAGAATATTTGGTAAACATATATAAAAATTTAAT
>OVBA01008860.1:0-11645 GCA_900406435.1 Lepidium aucheri | reverse complement strand
CCGACAAGTGAGAGCAAGAGACAATAGAATATTCAGAAGAAAGAGAGCATTATTTCATCGTGTGTGTGGACTGTTTCAAGTGGGATTATTCTATTGCTTTGTCTTGTATTATCTCTATTCCTGAAACATAGAGTTAAAGGGGTGTGTGAGAGATTTAGCTTGTAATATCTCTGAAGGTTCTAGTAGATTTGGGAGCATATAATCTCCCACGAGACGTACCGACTTTGCTGGGAACTCGTACTGAGTGTCATTTACTTCCAAGTTACAAACACAGCAAACCTAAATCATCTAAGCAACATATTGATCCTTAGATTTATAACAGTTGTTTTCAAGGTTTAAAAGTTCTTTTGTGCCTTGTTGTCGAAATGTGTATATCTGCTATGATTACCCTCTTGTTGAGAAGGACGTTGGAGCTTCTGGTGAATATGATGGGATCGATGATGAGGACTCCGTAACTTTGGTGCATGGGTCTTCTATCCCAGAGTCTGCCACTTCTCCTACTAATAAGGATTAGGCTCGTGAACCTTCTCCAAAACAAGCTCATGCTGAGTTCCCGAATAGCAACCACACAGAGAAGAAAACTTAGGAGGCCTCCGTTTCGGGTAGCTCATCATGTTTTGCTGGGGAATTCAAACACGACTGTAAATGGCTTGTTATTAACAATCATCATGGTATGGGGATTTTGCTCCGCCAATGCAAACCACGGGGCAGCTCGCTGTCCTTGCTGGATAACATAAAACGAAAAGATGACTATTGCGATGTGGTGTAGGCTATGAGAATCGTAAGTTCTTCCTTTTGTCATTATATATTTTTTTCTTTTGATGGTTCCCTAGTTTTGATGTTAGGCATTCTGTTTCAGAAGATGGGGTGGTTAACAAGCACGTATCAAATTATGACTACGATGTCAACCACCCTCCTCCACCAAAGAAGTCTCCTGTGTCGGAACGCTCTCTTTGTGGTTGTGTTGACACCATTTGCGACTGGAACAACAAGGTCAAGCAATGCGTTGGTGAGTCTGACCAACTCAAGGACAAAATTTTCGAGCTCAAAAAAGCAACTTAATGAAGCTAAGGTCGTTGCAGAAAATTTTTCGTCCACTCTAGGAGAAAAGAATAAGAAAATGAGTGGGTAGAGTGCACCAAAAAGAGAGGCATGCTTTCAAGATTCGTCAACCTCGTACACATTCCATTGATTAACATGATAAATCATGGCACACATTCCATTGAACAGCTCGAGATTTAAATTAAGAATAAAGAGCTTGAGCTTGATGCTCTCGAGGGGAAGTTTGAACTCCCGGACGCAACTCCTGATGATATGCATCCTTCCTCTTCTGAAGATTCTGGCACTCGTATGGAGATTGATGCTGACGGGATCTCCTATGGCGTGGATCAGCTTGGAAGCAACCTTGACAAGCCTTGCTCGCTGCCTCGTCGTATTAGTTGATTATTAACTTAGTTTAGTTCATTTTGTGTTTCAGCTTTCTTCCTTTCGCTTATTATTTAGTTTGTTCTTTTTTATCTCTTTCGAACTTGGTTAGTTTTTTGCTTATTAGTGTTTCACGTTCACGGGTGCGCGCATTATTGTTGTGGATCTGCTTTTCTGTAATTCGGCTAAGATTTGTTTTGGAAATCTTTTCATTGTTTGTCTACCGTATGCTATTTTGGTTTCTATTTTTGGTGTTATGCTTTTGAGCTCGTTACTTTTTGGGTGCAAGCACTTTTCGAGCTTGTGATTTTTGGGTGCAAGCTTATTTGATTGGCTTGCTTTAGCGTTTTAATCATTATTTTGGTGATTAATTTAGTTCGAAAGATTCCTTTTATTGATGTTAACGTCTTTGTTGTCAGCTTGATGTTCTCCATTAATCACTATTTCCCTATATGAATAGTATCACCGAGTCACATTGTTGCTATCGTGTTTTTGGATCTCGTCTAATTATATATTTTGAGAGTTTGAGACTTTGCTCGTTATTCTTTCTCTTGCCTAGTTTGAGGCTCACTTGGTTGTTTTTTGAATCCATTGATTGCATATGTGCTTCGCACGTCTCCCTCCTTTATGTATATTTACAAAGTGATTTAAGTAGTATTGACGACTTAAGTGTTTTTGTATCATTATCGGTTGTGCGTGTTCATTTAAATATTTATTATATTTTACCTTGTCAAATAAACTAGAACACAACTTCTCTTTTTTTATTAGAGAAGATACCGATGTGGCAATTACTATTTCACATCCTGGGCTTTCGAGATTTAGATTATTTGGCTGAAATGAAAGGTCTATCGATTTGGGTTGTTGGATTAAAGCTGTCTGATGTGAGACATTAATTTACAAGGCTGGCCTGAAATGTCTTTTAATGCAGAGTGTTGGATCGAGTGGACAATTCTAAGTCATTGATCTTTGGCACGTGTGTCAGAGCGCACTGACCTGAGTTTTTGATTACCGACATGTATATGGCGATTAGTCATCCCTTGGCAGTTAGCGATGTTTCTCCTTCATCGATATAATTTCCTCTCTTCTTGTCTTTACGACATGTTTCATTTGCCATTTCTGCTACGTTATTTTCTCTATACTATCTTTTCATTTGCTTTACGATTTTCATTTCGAGTACATTTTTTGTGTTTGTTTGTTATCTCCGCTATTGTACTTGCTTGTCTTTCCTCTTCTTATCTTTATCACAAATGAGTTCCGCGTTTTCTCAATAAAGTTCATCTAAGTTAGTTTGAAAGATAGCCCTAGGGCTTTTAGCGGTGACAATGTGCCGTCTTTGTCGCTGGAGGCTCCTCTAGAATCCCCTTCTTTAATTGAAACGCCAAGGCCGTTAATCAATTATGACCACCTTGACAAAATTGGAGTGAAATACTTGGTTCTTTCCCGGAAACCATGGCGGGGAGTCTTTCAGACTAAAACAAAGCCTCCATCGTTTATTCTTTCAAACAAAAAGGTTCATACATTTTCCTTTGATGATGAGCACGAAGGATCTTACATATCTGAAGGCTTTTTGTGTGTATCCCTTGAACAGCGAGATTGAGGTTTTTGGTTTTTTTCATACGCCACAGTACCTCCGACGGTTGGAGATGCACCTGCGCCATATACTTTGTTGGATGCTCTCTTAAGTTTCTGATTCCAAGCGCTTTGAATAGGAATTTAGTTTGCTTGAGGGTCGCCTTTTCCCAGATGTGTCCTTTTATGCTTTTGGCTAATTTGGGAATGCTAGTTTGCGGAGTGGAGCTCGGCAAGTACACAACAAGCTCCAACATTCTCAAGTTTTATTCAAAGAACGCCATTCCCAACTCTGACAGGAAGGACGCCAGTACGAGGTATTTGTCTCTGCGACAGGGGCGCAAAATTATCCATAATCGGTCCAACAAAGATATTGATAAGGCTGACAAATACTTTTTCTATAAGCTTTTTTCGAGCTTGATTAGGGACATCAACCCCACTCTTTTCATCTGTCCTTGGAAGAACTCGTCCGGTTGAGTGTTTGCGTTGTTCGATTTTGTGTGCTTATTCGTTTTTTAATCCTTTACACACTCTTTTGACTCGATCCAGGCTTGCACATCCCTAGAAAATGGGCTTCACAAGGCTACTCCCAAAGAATCATTGGAATTCATGAGCTTCTAGGTTAAGCAGTTCAAGGATCAATACGCGTAGCTCCAGGATCAGTGTGCCTGTCTTCGGCGTGAAAAAGATGAGGTTTGGGAGCGAAATGTCTCCTTAGATGAAGAGAAGGGGAAAATTGAAATGGAGAGACTCAGGACTGAAAATCGAATCTCCGAGTTCGATGTTGAGCTTCAGGAGTTGAGGTGTCTAAATGAACAGGAAGTTTAGCTATCTAACAGGAAACTTAATGCGAGCTATAGTAATTTGATTGATGATATCAAGGTAAGGTGGGATCGGAGGCAGCAGGATTGGGATCTTGTTTGCGAGTACCGCCAATATGCTATCAATAGCTGGTTTTACGAAAAGATCTTGGGCACCATGTATGGAACCATTGAACTCATAGAGGCTAAGCAAGATAAGGTGACTGTTAATATAGAGGAGATTAATGCTCAACATGTTGAAGAGCCCAACTTGGTCATCGCGGACCTTGCTTTTCCTTAGTTTTCGAAGCCCTCCGATGATGCTCCTATCATTGAGGTTTTGAAGTCTCATATCATTGAGGCCGGTCTCTCCCTTCCGGGAGTCGACGTGATGGTGTCAAGTGGTGGCACAAGTAATCCTACTAATTCTAGCGGGCTTTCTGCTCTTGTTGTCTTTGCTTATACTCTGGATGGCTTTGATGCAAAGGTGGAAGAAGCGAGGACTGGTCACCAGAACAATCTAACCTCGAAGTTTAGCGGCTCTGGTGTTTTGTTTCCTTTTCTCCTTTTTTAGTTGTTTATACGGTTATGTAATGTTAAGGAACGTTGATATGTTTGGTCCTGTATATATGTGTTTTCTTGTTGTTTTTGAACATATTTTGTTTTGCTTTTGCCTTTTAGTTACACCTTCGATTATCAACACCTTATTCCTGCATTCAGATCACCGCTTGATCTCTTCTCTTATTGATTTATCTAAATTATCAGTTGTGAGCTGATCGTTTAGATCTTTATTCTCTCGAGAAAATTCCCTTGTGAGGTTTGGTACTGAAACATCAGCTGGCACCATTGCCTCAATCTTGTAAGCTAGGGATAAGGGGGTTTCTGGGTAACTCTTTTGGGAGTCGTCCGATACACTCAAAGCACACTAGAGAGCTTGCTGATCCACATTGAGTTTTTAGACTTTAAACATTTTTTGAGATTGCTTAAATTGTTTCGTTGGGTGCTTTGCTTAAATTTTTGCCTTGCGGGTATCTCGGTATCAACGTCTTTAGACATATCTATCAAGTATCACCGAGGGATCAAACTGCTTGTGAAGCCAGGTTGGTCCTATTGTCAATTATGATTTCAGTGCGGAATCTGTATCTATAGATCATGTTTTTCCACATAATATCTTTTACTTGGCCTCCAATTATGTAATGGACCCATTTAGTGAAGTAATTTTTCACTACTAGGACGAAGCGAAGTCTTTGCTTGCCAGATGGTTCGAAAAAGCCAATCAGGTCCATGGCCCATCTCATGAACATGTATGGTATCAAGGTTGTCCGGAGTTGTTCACTTGGTGTATGTATTGCCATAGCATGGTGCTGCATTTTTTACAATTTTTTGCATAATAATTGATATCAGTCAGTATAGTGGCCCAATAGTGCCCTTGCCTTTTGATCCTTGGTGAAAGAGCTTGATCGCCAAAATGGTTGTTGCAATACCCCTTGTGGACCTTTTTCAACAAGAGCGCCCATTTCATTTAGTCCGTCTAAACTTGAATCAAGGCATAGTAGATTGGTACGCACTAGACTTGTTTAGCATAGTCAGTCTCTAATTATACAAAATCTTGCGTTTTTAATTTTTTAATTTTCTGGTTTGCTATTTATATTCTGGATTTTTTCCGAATAATATATATCTGATGATTGGGCTTCCCCAAACTTCTGCCTCGAACTATTTAAGTCTTCTTCCTCGGAGCTCTAATCTCCATCATTGTTCTTGTCGATCACCATTACGTGGTTACCGACCTGAATGCTAGATTTCTTGAGGTATTCTACCAGTATTGTTATTTTCACTAGTGATTCACTAGTGGAGGTTAGCGCCTCTAGCGCATCTGCTGCCGCATTTTTGGCTCGTGGGATATGCATAATTTCAAATTGTTTAAACCTGCTATAGCTCAAGGGCGAGTTTTAAAAAAGCATTCATCTTTTCATCCTTTTCTTCACATATTCCCTGGACCTAGCTAGTGACAAGTTAGGAATCACTATGAGCTATAATGCTTTCGACTCCCAAGTTTGTTGCTATTCTCAGGCCGGCTAGGACCGCTTCATATTCTTCCTCGTTATTTGAGACATACTAGCCTAAACAACACGAATGTTTGACGAGTTTTCCAAATGGTGAAGTCAAGCATATTCTGAATCATGCCACTATCTTAAATGAAGCCTTACACACGTGTAATAACCATGTGGCGCTGGGAATTATATCTTGTTCATTTTGCAGTGAATGCTCGATTTTAAAATCGGCTAGAACTTGTAACTTCACACTTGTTTTTGTTTTATACTCGATATCATATTCCCTTAATTATACAACCCATTTGGCAAGTCTACTAGACTGACTCGGGCTATGAAGTATCGATTGTAACGGCTGCAAAGTCATAACTACAATTGTGTGTAATTGAAAATATGGCATTAACTTTCGGGCTAAGGTCACTAACGCTAAGATAATTTTTTCTATCACTGGGTATCGAGCTTCAGCTTTGACCAAAATCTTACTAATATAATAAATCAGCCTTTGGTTGTTACATTCTTCTCGTATCAAGACTCCGCTTACTGCGGTGTTTGAAACGACAAGGTACAAGTATGGGGGTTGTGTGATGTACTCTTTCAGTTCCTCAAAGGCCTTCTCGCAGTCATCCCCGCACTCAAATATTTTGTTTCCTATTAGCAACTTGTAAAACGAGAGACATTTATCTGTTGACCGTAGGATGAATCAGTTCAGTGCTGCAATTCTTCCTGTAAGCCTCTAGACTTCATGTGTGTTTTTGGGTGATGGTATCTTGAGGATACCTCGCTCTGTTTAAAGTTGGCCTTGATTATTTTTTTTGTTACAAGGTATCCAAGATTCTCTCGATTTTACTCTGAATGAGCATTTCGCATGATTTAGTTTCATGTCGTACTCGTTAAGTATGTCGAAAAAACAATTCTTTTGTTGTGCTACGTGATCAGTGGTGCATAGTGATTTAACTAAGATATCATCAATGTATACCTCCATTGAGTCTTCTATTTGGTCTGCAACATCTTGTTTATGAGTCATCTATATGTTGCTTCCATGTTTTTTAACCCAAATGGCATTACCTTATAGTAGTAAGTGTCTCCATTTTTTATGAACTCAATCTTTTCCTGATCATATGAATTCATTAGGATTTGATTATATTTCGAGAATGCATCCATAAATGATAGGAGTTTGTGACCCACCATGGCTTTGACCAGTTGGCAATGTGGGGTAGGGGATAACTATCTTTTGGGTAGGCTTTATTTAGGTTAGTGAAATCTATACGTATCCTCCATTTAGCCAATGTTTCTTTTTATTAACGTGTGGATTGGCCAGCCTGTCAAGGTAATTCACTTCGCGAATTGATCCATTTTTTAGTAACTTGGCTACTTCATCCCTTAGGACTTTCACTCTCTCGGGATCGAGCTTTTGCTTTTTTGTTTCACTAGCTTGTAGGTCAAGTCCACATTAAGTTCATGCGAGATGATCGACAGATCGATCCCCACCATGTCTTCTGCTATCCATGTGAAACCTCCTACATCATGCATTATTACTAGGGCATCATCATGAGGCTTGTGGAGTGTTATGCTTGCTTTCCTTGAATGTTATACTTTGGTACAAACCAAACATTACACATGACAAGCTGTTTTCCCATTACTCCACCTTGCGTTAATGCGCTTTTATGGCATTTTTGGAAACATGGAATAGCTTTGATACATCGATGATGTAATCAATCCTAGTCTTTTGAGTCAGTGGGACTTGCAACTTCGATTTCTCTTTCTATGAATTGTGGTCTAAGGCTTGGAACTTCGATCTTGTTTTCTGTTATCATTCTTATCCCTCTAGATTTTGCGCATTCCGTCTTTCCACTTCCCATGTTCCTTTAACCACTTTGCTACGTTGCATTCTTCTACAGAGTGACCTTTGGCTTTGTGGTAGTCACATAATTTTTTGTTATCCTTCTCTCCTCTCTTTGGGCAAGACGGATTCCTAGCGGCGTAGGAATGATTTCCTTGCCTGCCTTCTGTCTGTTTCTTACTTCCAGCGAGCTTGATTTATAATGTATCAGTTCGCTCCACTTCTGGAGAGACTCCTCCCAAACGACAAAATTGGTTGCACGGTGAAGCGCATCACCTAAGGTATTTGGTGGTTGAACTATTAGATCCTAGCAAAAAGTGCTTGACTGTCATATTTGTTGTTGCAATGCGATTAGCACCATCTCATATGTTATGTTAGTACACCGCGCTTTCATTTCTTTAATCCTTGAGATATATTCGCGTAGTGGTCCAAATTTTTGATGCATTACGTTAAGTAGGGTGCCAAAGTCATGTTTACTTTTGATAAACATCGAGTAATGCTTCAGGAACACTTCAACGAGCTATTCAAAACCATCAATTGAATTTGGAAGGAGGATTGAAAACTATTCTAAAGCGGCTCCAACGAGATTTTCCAAGAAAAGTCGAAAGTAAGTGACATCGTTTTCATTGCCCTCCAATTGAGTTTGATTCGCTCCTAAGTAAGATTTTTTTAAATGCGATTCGGGATCAGAGTTTCCATTATATGTTGGGAACTTGAATTTTTCAACATCTCGAATGTGCGTGTACGTCATCCTTTGATTAAGCAGGGTATGTTGGGTATGTTCAATTAGACATTTTATCTCGGGAGCTGACATCACTACCCTATCCAACTAAGGCCTCCTGAGATCATGCTCCGCTTAATTGCGAAACACCATCTTGCAGAGTTCTTGCATTTCAGCATCATTGCATTGCACTACGTCAATGACTTGTGCTTGGTTACCTGAGATTATCCATGCCGATTGATTTTTCTATTTGGCCACGGGCCAACTATTGCCTTAGTTCATGAATCTCAAGATTTTGGTCTTCCGGGTGAGCTCAACCTTAATATGGGATTTGAGGTTAGGCTTCGCTCACCAGTTATGCCTGTATTGCAGCCTGAGCACTAGTCCAGCCTGTAGATGGGGTAGAGATTTGGCCCAGCGATCAAGTTTGATTTTCATTTTACGCTCAAGCATCCGATTGCAGGGGATCAGACCACGTTACCATGTGTTGCTTAGACAGCTCGAGGGGTGTAGGAGATATTTCCCATAGGATCCCATGGGAGGAATTAGCTATCGCGGGGTCAGAGTTACTATTCATTGAGTCGGGAGAGCTAGTAGTAAATTTTGCAATTACAAAATGTGTTGGCGAAACTCTTTTTCCTTTTGGTCGAATTGAGCCATGAGCTTTTGATTTCTTGCTAGGGAATGATGGTTTTGTTCGGTTAACGTCATAACATTATAGGTCAGATTCATAATTTGATGGTTTTGACGCTGATATGTCACCACTGTTTCAACTTTGGCAGAATCGCTGGACTACTCTGCCACTTCACCATGGATTGGGTCTTCCTCAAGATGCGATCATCTCGGAGGATCTACGTCGTCAGGATCAACTTCTATTATTCCTTCTGTAGCTAGCTTCATTTGGGATCTAGTTTCTAAAGTGAATCTAGCTCCACGGTGGGCGCTAAATTGATAATGCAAGATCTATCAACCCTAGTTTATGAAAATTCCGAACTAAAAAATAAAAGGACTAAGAGACGAACGATTTATATTTTTTGAACAAGCTTGTTCACAAAGAGTTTGATTGCAGAAGTCTACCTATTCTAGTCTGCTAGGGTTTTTTTTTCTGTGTATTCTTCTTTTTTCGAGCTCTTTCTTATATAGTCCCTCATGCTAGAAAGCGGCTTCTTCTTTCTCTCTTACAAGCCTGCTCTCCCTAACTTCTTTTGTCCCTATTTTTCCACTCCATCTCGTTGACCTCTTCTCCCTCCCTTTGAAATCGGTCTTTTTTGTTGGAGAGTTTTGGGGCCGTAAACCAATTTGTTGTCATAAATGGGCCAAGATGCAAACGGCCTAATAATGATTGTTTGGTCCACTTTTCATTGGGCCTTGACGGGTTGAGTTGAGGGAGACCTTGTATCAACCGTATCCAATTTTTTTACTTAAAATATTTTGTCCAATTTTTTTTAATTAATTTTAGAAATTCTTGAAAAGTCATAATTTAATGTTAAAAATTCAAAATGTTAGTATTTTAGTTTTTTATTTAAATTCATTAATATATATATATATATATATATCAATAATTTGATCGACAAGATTCAATCTATAGATCAAAGCCATAGATTGGATCATTTAATCAGCAGACTAAAAATCATTAGTTGGATCATTTAATTAGCAGACTAAAAGGAGTTTGGTAATTCATTAATATATTTAGATTTTTTTTGTCAACAAGTAATCATTGGATTAATGATCTGATCCAAAGCTAAGTTCTATAATTAGAGATGGTGGGCTTCGAAGTCATCACTTATTGCCTAGCTAAATCTGCGGTAAGACAACTGCACCACCTGTTTTTTGACAATATAATTAGATTTATAATTATAACTTTTAGCATTTAGATGACTAAAAGTTATATGAATAAATAAATATTTTAAATGTATAATTAAATTTGGCTATTATTTGTTTTTTGGTTTGATTTTGATTTGGGTATCTAAATTTAGATTATTTAAATATTTTGTGGGATTCGATTAGATTTTGTTCCTCTTACATTGGGTCATGTTCCAGATAGGGTAAAATGTTTGAGAGCAGGTACTCCATTGTCTTGTGCAGGTCCAACTCCTAGCGAAGACATAGTGGCCCATCTTGGAGGACAATGTACAAATTAGACTATGTACAATGGTTTGAAAATTCAACAGGCTCCACATTATCTTTTTTCTTCCAAATCATCATTTCTCTCTTACACCTCAAAATTCAACACTCATACAATTTTTCTTTTCTACAATGGTTTTGTTTAAAAAAAATTCAACATCATACCCCACACTAATTTATTTTATATTTCTATTTATTATATTTTTGATTCATATATATATGTATAAAATAGTTCTTACAAATAATAAAAAATTTAGATAGAAAGAGTCATTTTAAAATAAAGAAAAATATTTAAACTTAACATACATATTGGATACAATTAATAAAACACACCTACATTGTGTTTGAGTTATTGAGATTGGTTGAGTGAATGATATTTATTAAAAAAACACACCTACATTGAGAAGGGTTATAGTTAGAATGTATTTTCCTAAAAATAGATCGATAATAAAAATATAGTAGAAAATATGATTTTTATGTGTCCGAATTGAGTGAAACTAGTCTCAAATTATAGAAAATGAAAAATAATAAATATTGGTATAAATTTTATAAAGTTATATTAAATATTCTATAAGATAATTGTTCTCAAATAATGGAGGTGAAAAAATATGTTTATTCAATAACCAATAAGAAAGTGACACGTGTTTAACCTATTTATAATTTTAAAAAAATGGCAACCAATGAAAACGTGACAAGTGTCAATTTTACAAATTAACGCACGGTATTGATGCCATGTAATCTTCAATTAATCATTGTGAGGTCCAATTTTTTTTCAACAGTTGAAATTTTCAACACCCTTTTTTACTAGGGGTGGCTGCTTTTTCTCCCCTTTACTTATTTATTTTTCACTGGAAAAACCTATACTTTTCGGCTAATTATTTTGTGCCCTAAACTTTTTAAAACTTCATATTAATACATGAAATTTTCAAATTAGTCATATTACTACGCTTGTAATTGAATTTAAAAAACCGTTTGTTGTGTTTTTTTCTCGCGTTTTGGCATTCGCGTTTTGAGTCAAAACGACGTCGTTTTGAGAAATAATAATTTTCAAAAAGTTTGCAAAACTAAGAATCGAACTCATGACTTTAGACAACAACTACAACACCTCAACCATTGTG
>OVBA01008859.1:0-11645 GCA_900406435.1 Lepidium aucheri | reverse complement strand
CTCAGCAGCTTGAGATTTTGATGAGTTATTTGGTTTGATGACCGCATCACCCCACATCGAGCTTCACATTGAAACCATATAATGGCCTCCTCGCTCATTGTATTCTGCCAAAACATAACAACTCAATCAATCAATAGAACTAATTTTACCTAGTTATAATATCACAAACTTACCTGTAAACGGATTCACTCGGGTTTTAATCTACAATGCATTTCAACTAAACTTATTGTTACTAATTTAAAGTCCTTAATCAATTAAGTAATAGTAGACCTAGTTTTACCGATTCATACTATTGCGAACTCACCAGTAAACGGTTTCACTTGGGTTTTAATCTACAATGCATTTCAATTAAACTTATGAATCGTAATTGTTACTAATTTCATGTCCTCAATCAATTAAGTAGTACTAGAACTAGTTTTACCCAGTTATACTATTGCGAACTCACTTGTAAACGGATGGACTCAAGTTTTAATCTACAATGCAATTCAATTAAAGTTATGAATCATAATTGTTACTAGTTACAAATCCTCCTAAACCTGGAATGCATTACATTCAGACTAAATAAGGTAGCAAATTAATCAATTAGCAAATCAAACTCCAATTTCAGTTAAATAACCTTCATTGGAGACAAGATAGAGATGCATAGCAAGAAGCCCATGTAGAGAAAGAAGGTGATGCAGTGAAAGAGCATCGATGGAGGTGGTTCCCCATGGCGGTGGTGATATTAGAGGCATAGTTCGGGTTAGAGACGCAGGAAGGAAGCCGATTAAATTAATTTTTAGTTTTGTTTTATTATTTTAAAAAAATAGGATGAGAAAGGTAAAAAAGAAATATCATATTTTATTAAAACACATTTGATGTTAGCTTAAAAGGGGATATAAGAGATCTTATTTCTTCGAAATGGACTCCGTAGATCATGTCCTCTTTTTTAGTGATTGATTTGTAAACTAAAAAATGGTATACTTTTAAAGTTTTAATAAGCTCCAACAAAAACAGACAAAGTTTTTAGAAGCAGAGAAATGAATATACTCTTTGATGCAAGGAGAAGTAAAAAATGATTTTATAATATGAACTTTGGCTATAGATCGGACCTTATCTATCTAATTATAATAAGGTTGACAAAAAAAACTTCAACTACTTTCTGTTGGGCTAACGATTTTATAGGGTTAAAGCCAATAGGCTTAAAGGATCAATTCTCGGCTCAAGTGAATGAGAAATGGGAAGTGGGCTATAAAGCCTTATAACTTAAGTTGGTAAATTATAAAAAAGTCCCACATCACTAAGAAAAACTTTCTTGCATGTGTATATATATCATTACACTTGTAAGGTAGTTTAGAGAGCTTTGAGGAGAGAAGAGAAACACCACACGTGCGCACCGCTGTCGTCGCCGTGCCGTGCTCATGCTCGTGCTCATGCCCATACTCAAGACTCGGGGCTTGGGGTTCGGGGCTCAGGGCTCAGGGGTATGTGGGCCTTTGGCCCACAACACACATGTTCTTTTTTAGTCAAATTTTAATGGCAAAGATATCATATTAAAAGGCTCTTAAATGATCTGTGTGATCTCTAGGATTCGGTATTGAATCGACAACGTAATTTCTGTGATTCGATCTTAAATGTTCCGAGTGATCTCTGGGATTTGTTATTGAACTGACAGCATGATCTCCGTAATTCGGTCTTAAATGACAACATGATCTTCGGTTTTAATCGTTTATTATCATTCCTAAACTTGATTCGAGTTTATAGCTCCTATAGTCTTAACTTAATAAACCCGCCCTTTTTTAGAATAATTCTATAAGTTCGGATTAAGTTTACTTTAAATTTTAAATCTGCTTCTTAAATTTAAAATTCTGTCTAAAATCATTCTAATTTTTTTGTGGTTTTAGACTAACTTTTTTGCAGGTTTATTTTTTTTATAAAAGGTATCTTCTATTTCATTTGGTTTGAGCGGATCGTTTAACTCTTAAACGATTGAACAAAAACCAAAAAATCAATAATGGCATTTGCAAGTTTTTAACTCTGCGAATCATTATTCGATTTAGTCCAAAATTATTAACAAGTATTTGCAAGTTTAATAAATTCTGTGAATTTGTTTTTAATTGATTGGAAAAAAAAACGACAGTATTTGCAAGATTTCCAATCTTTGCGAATTTTTCTTAATTTTTAAGTGAATTAAAAAAACACGAATTATTGTTTGTTACTTAATTTAAAACGTGAATCAAAATTGGTCCAAGTTGTTTTTCTTATTTAAAAAGAGTTGCAAATTTTGAAATTCTGCAGCTTATTAATTTAATTTTTATTAATCACATAACTTTTTTAAAAACAGAATTTGCAAATTTTAATAAATTTTGCGGATTGTTTTAAATTAATTTAAAGTAATATTGTCCTAATAAAAAGTGTGTTATTGTTTTTAGACATCTAACTCCGAGACACTGATTCAATACACAACTATGGACGATCAAGTGCTTGATAGAAACACTGATTTACCTATTGTCAATCCAACTGAAGTGACGACTCCCTGAATTGTGTTCGGTAATGGTCTTCCTTCTGTGCCTGTTGTTGCCACACCAAATGTAGCTTTGCCTACACCCGTGCTTCACTCGGCTCCCACGATGGGACTGTTTCCTGAGAAGTTTGAGGGCCAAGGGTTTAAATCATGGCAGTTGAAGATGATATTTTTCCGGACAAATCTCCAGTTTGAGAAGTTTGTCAAAGAGGATCAGCCATACCTTCTCCCAGAAAACACAGATCCATTACTATTTAATATGGTGGAAGCATGGAGACATTCTGACTACTTGTGCAAAAGTTGGATTTTAAAATGCCTTGAGAACAAGCTCTTCAAAGTCTACTGTGACTACAAAACATCTAAGATGTTGTGGCTAGCCTTGGAAAAGAAATACAAGGTTGAAGATGCTGGTTGTCAAAAGTATGCTGTGGCAAAGTTTCTGAATTTCACAATGGTGGATGCAAAACCAGTGATGCAACAAGTCGAAGTGTTTCAACTAATCTGTCAAGAAATGGAATCTGAGGGTATGTCCATCTGTGAACCCTTCATAGTGAACACCATCATTGAGAAGCTTCCATCAAGCTGGTACGACTTCAAGAACTACCTCAAGCATAAGCGAAAGAAGATAGGTCTTGAAGATCTTCTCAACTGGCTACAAACCGAAGAAAGAAACTGTGGCTCAAACTCGGTTATTCTTCCTCAGCATGATGTGCACATGGTGGAAAACAAATCAAAGGGAAAAAGCAAAGCAGTTGCCACGTCTTCCTTGAAGCATGCCTCTTCGACGAGTTTCAAGAAGCAGAGTAAGCCCAATGAGCATAAAAAGTTCAAAGGGAAATGTCACAACTGTGGAAAATTGGGCCACAAATCTGATGAGTGTCGTAGCAAGCCCAAGAACAAAGAGAAAAAGAATGACCAAGTGAATTTGACAGAAGAGCATCTCTGCGCAGTGGTTACTGAATGTAACATGGTCTAACAAAGCAAACCAAGAGAATGGGGTTACGACACTTGTGCCTCACATCACATCTGCACTGACAGAGCTCTGTTTAGCACTTATACCCCGAGTCCACCAGATCACAACATGCAAATGGCGAATGAATCTAAGTCAACTGTCTTGGGAACAGGCACAGTGTTACTTAAGTTCACCTCCGGGAAAGAAGTAACCCTCAAGATTGTGAGGCATTGCCCTGATATGAGGAAAAACTTGATTTCTGCAACTCTGATGGATGATGTTGGATTTGGAATCAAGTACATTGGAGGGACAATGATTCTGACAAAGTTTGGAGTGTATGTGGGCAAAGCATACAAGAAGAATGGAATACTCAAGATGTGTGTTCAAGCTGTCCTTCGTAAAGGAGTAGATGTCTCTACTGCTGCTTCTACCTCCGCTGTTGTTGCTTCTAAAGCTGCAGACAATAATGTTGTTGCTAATAATGAAATTGTTGCTTCTACTTCTTCTGATGTAGTTTCTGATGTTTCAATGAATAAGAATGAATTTGCTTATTTCGTTGAGTCTTTTGAAATTTGGCACAAACGATTAGGTCATGTTAACTATAAGTCTATTCAAAGACTAATGAAGTTGAACCTAATACCAAAAAGCAAAACAAGCAAAGAAAAATATCACAAACAAAACTCACTAAAAAACCATCATCCCAAGTTCAAAAAACAACTGAACCTCTAGGATTAAGTCACACAGATTTGTGTGATTTAAGGTATGTGCCAACTAGAGGAGCGAAAAAATATTTTGTAACGTTCATTGATGATCACACAAAATACTGTTATGTATATCTCTTACATAGCAAAGATCAAGTCTTGGAAAAATTCAAAGAATATAAAGGAGAAGTTGAAAATCAATTCAGCAGCACTATCAAAATAGTCCGAAGTGACAGACGCGATGAATATGATGGACCTTTTTAATGCATTTTGCAAAGAAAATGGTATTATACATCAAACAACAGCTTCATATTCACTAGAATCTAATGGAATTGGTGAAAGAAAAAATCAAACTCTCAAAGAGATGATGAATGCAATGTTGGAGGAATCTGGTTTACCCCAGAATCTGTTAGGGGGAGGGGGGAAGCACTGCTTACCACGAATTACATCCTGACAAAATTCCACACAAAATCATTGAGAAAACTCCCTCTGAGCTTTGGAAAGGATCGCCACCTTTGTATAAATACCTCAAAATGTGGGGGTGCTTAGCAAAACTGGCAATACCACCTCCTAAAAAGGTCACAATCGGACCAAAAAGTGTTGATTGTGTTTTCCTTGGATATGCACATAACAGTTCTGCACATAGGTTCTTGGTTATTAAATCAGAGATACCTGATATCCATGTCAACATGATAATGGAATCAAGAAATGCGTCTTTCTTCGAACACGTATTTCCATATAAGTATAAACAAAATAGAGAGCAAACTTTTGAAGAAAGAGATGACACAAATCATGCCAAGTACATCTGGAACTTCTCAGTCTAACTGAGAAGATCAAAAAGATGAACCTAGAAGCAGCAAAAGAGCTCGTCAAGAAAAAACTTACGGTGATGATTTTTCTTGTAGAAAATGAACCAAGAAATTTAAGCGAAGCATGTCTAAACCAGACGCTTCCTCCTGGAAAGAAGCTATCAACAATGAGATGGACTCCATTATGAAAAATCATACGTATGAGTTAACCAATCTTCCTGAAGGGTTTAAAGCACTTGGCTGCAAATGGATTTTCAAAATAAAGGTGAAAACCGACGGCTCAATAGACAAGCACAAGGCTAGACTTGTGGTGCAAAGATTCAGACAAAAAGAAGGTCTAGACTTCTTTGACACATATTCTCCGGTGACGAGAATAACCTCCATCAGAATGCTAATATTAATCGCAACATTAAGAGACTTGGATATCCATCAAATGGATGTAAAAACTGCTTTTCTATATGGAGAATTAGAAGAGGAGATTTACATGAAACAGCCTAAAGGGTTTGTTGTTCAGGACAAGAACATAAAGTCTGTCGACTTGTTAAGTCATTGTATGATCTTAAACAAGCTACTAAGCAATGACATGAAAATTTGACAATGTAATAATGTCAAATGGATTCAAAATAAATGAGTGTGATAAATGTATCTACATTACACAAACTAAAAATCCATATGTATTACTATGTTTATATGTAGGTGACATGCTTATTATTGGAAGCAACAAGAATATAATCCAACAAATTAAGAACTTACTCAACAAAAGTTTGACATGAAAGACATGGGTCTTGCAGATGTCATCTTAGGGATTAAAATCACACAAACTTCCGATGGAATTATTTTGTCACAAGATCACTATGCTAAAAAGATTCTTGAACGATTCAAAAACTATACAAGTGGTACTGCAAAAACCCCTGTAGACTCTCAACTTCACTTGACCAAAATCTCAGGTAACGTAGTGTCACAGGTAGAGTATGCACGGGTAATAGGAAGTCTTATGTTCTTAACTAATTGTACTAGACCTGATCTAGCACATGCAATTAATGTACTAAGTCGTTACACAAGCAATCCATGACATACACACTGGAAAGCCATAACTAGAGTACTGAATTACTTACAGTATACAAAAATTTATGGGCTACACTATGGTAGAGAACCACAAGTATTGGAAGGATACAGTGATGCTAACTTGATTTCTGATTCCAATAACTCGAAATCCACAAGTGGATACGTTTTTACCCTAGGAGGTACAGCAATATCTTGGAAATCTTCCAAACAAACTCTGTTAGCTCGATCCACCATGGAGTCGGAGTTCATAGCTTTAGATAAAGCAGTAAAAGAAGTAGAATGGCTTCAAATTTTTTTGGAAGATATTCCTATGTGGGAGAAACCTGCGTCGACACTACGCATTCACTGTGATAGTCAATCGGTTATAGCCCGAGCAAAGAATAATCTCTATAATGGCAAGTCTCGTCATATTAAGAGACGACATAAAACCATTAGACACTTGATCTCAAGTGGTGTTATCACAATAGATTACATCAAGTCAGCTGACAATCTAGCAGATCCTTTTACTAAAGGACTATCTCGAGATCAAATAGTAAAATCATCAAGAGGAATGATTTTAAAGCCTATGACTTAAGAAGATGTCTGGTGGAAACCCTACCTACAAGACAGGAGATCCCAAGAAGTAGGTTCAAAGGGGTAACTAAATCAGACACTATCTTCAGAAGTGCAGTGTGAGTATTACGAATCTACCCAGTTCCTAAAGATGACAAACAGTGCAACCTGTAGGTATTTGAGGATAAGTTTAAAACTTTTAATGATTTGAGTCCAATATTTGGTTACTAAGTAAACTATTACAGGTTACTTCTGAACATCCAAAAGTTTGGAAAATCACCTAGTGAGTGTGAAATAAAGGCCGTTTCTAGGAGAATGAAGGTAAGGCTATACTCTCCAAGTTCACTCATGAATTACCAAGAAAAGTTCAAGGCCACAATGAACATAATAGAGAACTTAGTTCTACTAGAAAGTAAGCTGTATTATATCTGTTGTCTAGGTTTACACTAAACTTCCGGGTGGTTCAAGACATCATGTTCACCTCCTGGCCAAGTAAACCCGACAAATATTAACAATGAGTGGTTCAAAGCTGAAAATGCTACTTACTCAGACACATCACATTTTCGTCTACACTCTCGAAAGTTCGTCAGTCTGTTTAGTATATAGGATAAGTCTAGTCAGTAGAGTGTATCGAGTCTTTTTTGTCATATGTTTAGAGTCATTTCTATTCATGTGGGGGATTGTTTGGCCAACGATTTTATAGGGTTAAAGCCAATAGGCTTAATGGATCAAATCTTGGCTTAAGTGAATGAGAAATGAGAATTGGGTTATAAAGCTTATAAAGTTATGAAAAAGTCTCACATCGCGAAGAAAAACTTTCTTGCATGTGTATATATATCATTACACTTGTAAACTAGTTTAGAGTGCTTAGAGGAGAGAAGGGAAACACCACACGCGCACGCCGAGCTGCAGTGCCGTGCCGTGCTCGTGCCCGTGCCCGTGCCCGTACCCGTGCCCATGCTCAGGGCTCGGGAGAATGTGGGCTTTTGGCCATACCGCACATGTTCTTTTTTGAGTCATGGTAAAGATTTAGTCTTGATAGCAAATATCTCGTATTAAAAGGCACTTAAATGTTCTGCGTGATCTCTAGGATTCGGTATTGAACCAACATCGTTATTTCCTTGATTCGGTCTTAAATGTTCCGCGTGATCTCCGGGATTCGGTATTGAATTGACAGCATGATCTCCGTGATTCGGTTTTAAATGACAGCATGATCTTCGGGACTTGGTCTTAAATGGACGCGCTTGCTCATCCTCCTATAAAATCGAGCTCCTCATCTCATTCTAAAGATAACTCACGAAAAACAACTAAACAATTTCTCACCGTTTGTCCGATATTGTAGAGTATACATCGCAGATTCCATTCGTCGGTATTCGTCTACTGGTCTAGTCACAGTTCTATCCTAGAACTCAAAAACGCATCAACCCGAGACACCGCAGGCTTTTATTAAGTTAAGATAACAAGACTCTGTATAATTTTTCTTGCCTTTATCATTCCTAAACTTGATTCAAAATTATAGCTCCTGTACTTTTCATCTGAGAAAATCATATATTCAATAAATACATGAAAAACAAAAATTAATAAGAATACAAAATTAAAATTTGTACAGAAAATAATAGAAGATCTCAAGTCTAAACAATAACACTAACAATAAAGACAAAAAAAGAAAAGAAGAGAAAGTAAAAAGCAAAACTAACTTGGTTTTATTTTTGGCTCACTTAGTGGGTTGTGTCGATGTCAGGAGTCCACCCAAAAAAATTTCCCCACCCTCACTATTTGATTCTTCACTCTTACAGTAATTAAACTAATTTTCAAATATAAATACAATTATAATTAAAATTTGTAAGTTTTGATATCTGAAACCTAGCTAGCTTAAGCCATATCAAATGGAGGGTAAGAAGAGGCTAGGGAAGTGCACGACGGACTCTAGGAGTTATGACAGCAACACGGCCACGTTTGATCAGTTCTTGCCTATCTTTTATGGGTTTGTTGTCGAAAAATCTGTTTTCCGGATTTTCTGCGTAGCATGTGTAGTAGCAACCCACGCAGGCGTGAGGCAATGCCATTGAGATCCTGGTCTGTTTACACAATCCAAAATAAGCATGATGATGATGATGACTAGAATGTTACTTGTGTCAAAAACATTGAATTTAGAGTCCAAAACAATTAAGGTCTCATTTTTACCATGAGGTATCCAATGAAGAAGGCAAGTAAGGAAATGGTGGCTGTAAATGGTTTGTAAACTGAGTAAGTCCAAGCAGCTGCGACAATAACACAGATACAGCCGCTGCACATGCCCGTTAGGAAGCAAATGGAGCTTGTTATGTCTGCATCTATGATCTCAACCATATCTGCATCCTCAAACACTTTCCATGTGTCTTGTGACGCCCTCACAAATCCTTTCCCATAAGCTGCTATCTGTAACAACATTACATCCTCAACAACGGAACCAAAACTACTTTTGAACCAAAATCCTGTCTACTTAAAACTGTCCTCTGCTACCATTCAGATATCACATTATTTGCAACGACAGATCGACTATTAACGCAGCTTTAGACATATGACCCAAAANTTTTTTTTTTTTTTTTGTGATTCTAAATAATTACTAAATGTACAGAAAAGCATGTGGCTTTGCCTTTACTTCTCGAGATGATGCAAGATTCTCATATCAAAGAAAAGAGAAAAAAGACCCACCACAGCCAACTTGATTTTAATACTACTACTAGACTGATTCTCTGTAAGAAGATGTTTATATAGAATCAAGTAACTGCAGCAGACACATAATATAATATAGAAAAGAGACAACAAGAAAAATCAATTGAAACCTGCTCTCTATTGGTTTCAATATAAGAATATACATGAGAGTTATGGTTTTAAAGGTTAGTTAATACCTGTACAAAGGCCCATCCATTGCCGTGCTCAAATATGAAGTCCATAAGTCTAAGACAGCAATTAGCACAGCAAAACATGAACTCGTCCTCACCTTTTAACAAATTCAAACCCCTTGCCAAGATTCTTAGGGCTTCGATTGTTGGAACAAACAGTGATCCCAAACATGCACTTCCTAGGTTACGAGACAAAGCCCTTTGGAAACTAAACCGAGTACTAGACTGCATTCCCCTCAGATAGTATAAAGCAATGACCCGACTCACAGTTAGATTAACAACATTTCTCATAACTTCCGTTGTCCAAGCCAGGCTAAAAACCAAACCAATAATCACCAATGGCGGATAAACAAAGTTCAAGGCACCGATGACACCGAAAATCCAAAGAGACATCCAGAGGAAACCAGCAGCGAGCATGTAGTATGTGGGTAAATTCAGATCAGAGAACTTGGAAACGGGTTCTAAAGACTTGGCCAAAATCTTGGAACAGAATTTGATTCTGCGAGTGACCCAGCAAGCATATAAACCATTGCCAATTGAAAATGCGATGAGGGCAACCCCAACAGCATCGGTGGCTGGCATCTGGAAACACAATAAGAGAATTCCAGAGGATAGAGACATCAAAAATGTACTCCAAAGTATGAAGTGAATCATGAAATCAGGCCAAAGCCGGAATGACATTTGCCAGAAGAAGGCGAGCATAATGCTCAAGAGTGACGCAGCTTCGACTTGTGGAAGTAGGAATCTGAGGATCTTTTGCTCTTTCCTTTTGACCCGACCATTGGATCCAATTAGACCTTGGACGCCTCTGAAGACAAGGAAGCCAACAAACCCAATCATCGCAATTTTGTGAACCATGAAGAGCAGCAGAAAGAACTTGTTTGTGTACTTTGTTGAATTCAATGATGCCAACGTTGGCTGCAACCCCCCCAAAAAATAAGGAAAATTTTTACTTACCAACTTAGGTAGAAAATCTATCAAATTTGCTCCAAATCTTAAGAACCGTCGACATGAGTTCGAAATCAAAGTTAGAAACTTAGAGAAAAAGAACAGCTTAATTCGCTGAAAAAATGAAAACTTTTCCGACTGAAACTCAAACATAGAAAGGAAATTACTTGAGGGGTAGGCGTGAAGATGGAACGAGTTTGATGCTGAATTGGCGGCTGTGGAGTCTGTGGCTGAGGCTGAGGCTCCTCCGGCGAGAGAGTGGGGGGAGGCGTCTGCGGCCGCTGCGGAGGAGGCGTAGGCGGCTGTCGTGAGGAAGGTCGGAGCGGTCGGGCGAGATTAGGAGGAGTGGGAGGCGTAGTATATCTTGAACCACTGTCATTAAAAATGATCCTAAGAGGGTTTGTTGCGTTCAATCTGCTCAAGCTCGCCATAAATCTATGATGACCGATGTCATCTTTATCCTTTAATTCTGCTCCTTCCTCTTCCAGTCCTTTTACTTGACTTTGCTTCTTCTCTGTTTCTTTCCTTTCTCTCTCCACCATCGCCTTCAAAGAACCAAAATAAACGATCTTTGAGCAAAAAGAAGAGGGTTAAAAATGCAGGATTCACAAGGAATAAGATCATCGAGAATCTTACAGGCTCTGTACCACCCATTGACCAAGTTATGGTGACGTCACTTCTTCACGGCGACGATGGTCGCCTCTCGGAATATTTGCTTTGCTGGAAAAGCTTGTTCCTTTTTATAAAAGTGGGATAATTACGATTACGTTATTTGTGTGATTGGTCATTGGTGTTTCTTTTTTTTTTCTTTGATTTAAACAAATAATATACTAGTATACATTTATGGTCGCTGCCAACTCAGTCAGCAACGTTTCTGATGACTTCAACTCAATGAATAGTGATGATGACTCGGAGCAAAAGATTTGACATGTGCAGATATCCGCGCGTGAGCCACACTCTCTCTTTCGCCGTCAAACTCTGAGTGCATGTTTGTTGTTGGCAAAGATTAACTCACACGTGAAGATGATGATGGTTAGGAGGACATGGTGTTATTTTTTTGTGTATTTTATCCTCTCTATTGACGTGTAAGCTACAACTAACTAAGGCTTCGAATGGAGAATGCAGATAAAAAGATGCAAATCATGCAGATCACATTTTTTATTATTATTTTATTATAATTTTTTTTACAATAAATAAGAAGATAAACCAACTATAATTTTAATTTAATGC
>OVBA01008858.1:425-11646 GCA_900406435.1 Lepidium aucheri | reverse complement strand
GGGAACCCCAAGGAACTTAAGAGAGAACTTGACAATTGAAGAGAATCCAGTCCGAATCCTAGGNGAACTTAAGAGAGAACTTGACAATTGAAGAGAATCCAGTCCGAATCCTAGGTAGAAAGATCAAAGTGGATCGTAGGAAGAAAACCCGAATGGTGCAAATTGAATGGGATTTTGATGGGGAACTTGAGAGTACTTGTGAACCGGAACTTAGAGTGAGGGAAAGCTTCCCCAATTTGTTTGACACAGAAGATCGTTGGACCATCCAAAGGTTAGATTCGAGGACGAATCCTTTGTAGTGGGGGAGAATTGCAACACCCACGTTTAGCCGACCCAAGAACGCACTAGGTTTGGGACGTGCCCAAGGAAAGACATTGGAAGCCTAAAGGGGTAATAAAAATAACACAAAACCGTGAAAATAAACTAAGGACGGAATTTAGGACAAGAACCTAGGATTTGGACAGAACCTAGTGGTTCGGACCGCACGGTCCGGATCAGACCGCACAGTCGTTCGGACATGATTGGTCCAAGATCGGACATGAACCTAGGAAGTTCAGACATGTTGTGTCTAGCTTTGGACTATGTTTAAGGTATAAGACAGGTCTGGTCCGCATCCGGACAAGGGTTTTCGTTCGGACAAGAGTTTGGTATGTGTCCGGACGAGTATTCTAAGGGGTAAAACGACCAGAATTGATCTATTTTGGACTTTGGATTATTTTTAATGGGTTTGAGCCCGATCCAACAAAAGGAATTGGGGCTAGGGTTAGGTTCTCTAAGGGTTATAAATAGGTGCCTTAATCCACCCTAAAAAGGTTAATTCGCACAAGTTAACCTTAAAATAAGAGAGAGAGAAATCAAAGGAGGCTGAGAGAGATCGATCAGATTAAGGCAAGGAAAAAGTTGAATTGAGTTCAAGGTTTTGCTAGGCTTGGAAAATCGAACCCCATAGAGTAAAAAGGAACCTGAAAACGACTAAGGCAAAGGTGAATTTGTGACCATGAGGTTGACCTGGATCCGTGTTTGGTAATTCGTTGAATGGAATCTTAGAATAGTTAGGTTAAATGATTGTTTGTGAATGGAAGGACCATGTGGGTCGATATTGAGATTGAGAACCGTGTGGTTCATTACCCGTGACTTGCGAACCAAGTGTTTGGACCCGTGGTTTGTGAACCTTAGGTTTCGGACCTAAATTGTGTTATAATGTGATTATTGTTCTTGACTCAAACGTTACTTTGGCTGATCCGGATGTACCCCGGGTAGTTAACCTAATCGTTTAAGCAAGCCCTTAATAACGATTCTTCTCTGGTTTGATTTGATTTGTTATTGAATGCGTGTTCTAGTTATAGCCTAGTGGGACAGGATGAAAAAGCCACTAAGCAAATCTTTTGCTTATGCAATCTGCATGATTGTAGGTAGTAATCCGACCAATGATCGAGAAAGTGGCTAATATGAGCAAGACCAAGGCGGGACAGAGAGGAGGTGGAACTAGGGATGGGATTTGGGAGTCCGTTTTTATGTTATTTAACATTGAACTTGATGCTAGTACCGATTTCAATATGTTAGTTTATCACTTGATGTTTATGGAACCTTGAATTTTAGTTATGAAAAAGAATGAAACCGAGTTTTGTGAATTGTTTGGGCTTGTCACATCATTATAATCAAAATTTTGACTTAGTAAATAATGGAATATGAATTGGTTAAGTGCTTGGTCTGCCCAAAGCCAAACTAAAAAGCGTGGCAAGCGGGTTTAATGAGTTGGGGTGTTACACTAACTCTCTTATTATTGACTCATGTGCTGCTCACCACTTGTTAAGTAACCTTTTAAATAGCACTTACTACTCTCACAAACCGTCTAAGCCTTTTGTTATTGAGTCATGTGCTTCTCACCACTTGTTTGGTAACCTTAAGTTTATATAGAACATTGAACTAGCACTTACACTCTCACAAACCTTCTAACTCTCTTGTTTTTTATTAATGTGCTTCTCCCCACTTTTTTAGTAACCTTAAGTTGATAGAGAACGTTGAAGTAGCACTTATGCTGTCACCAATTGTTTAACTCTCATGTTATTGACTCATGTGCTTCTCACCACTTGCTTAGTAACCTTAATTTGATAGAGACCGTTGAACTAGAACTTATACTCTCACAAACCATCTAGCTCTCTTGTTATTGACTCATGTGCTTCTCACCACTTGTTTAGTAACCTTAAGTTCATAGAGAACGTTGAACTAGCACTTATACTCTCACAATCAGTCTAACTCTCTTGTTATTGACTTACGTGCTTCTCACCACTTGTTTAGTAACCTTAAGTTGAACAAGAACGTTGAACTAGCACTTATACTCTCACAAACTGACAACTCTCTTGTTATTGACTAACGTGCTTCTCACTAGTTATTTAGTAACGTTATGTTGCTAGAGAACGTTGAACTAGCACTTATGCTCTCAAAAATTGTCTAACTCTCTTGTTATTGACTCATATGCTTCTCACATCTTGTTTGGTAGCCTTAAGTTGACAGAGAAAGCTGAACTAGCACGTAATAGTCTCACAAACCGTCTAACTTTGTTGTTATTGACTCACGTGATTCTCACTACTTGTTTAGTAACCTTTAGTTAATAGAGCTTATACTTTCAAAAACCACTGTACTCTCTTGTTATTGTCTTATGTGCTTTGCACCACTTCCTTATTGAACAAGCACTTATACTCTCACAAACCATCTAACTCTCTTGTTATCGACTCATGTGCTTTTCACCACTCTTTTAGTAACCTTAAGTTAGTAGGAAACATTGAAATAGCACTCACAAACTCTCCAACTCCCTTGTTATTGATTATGCTCCTCACCACTTTTTTAGTAAACATAACTTGATAGAGAACGTATAAATAACACTTACTACTCTCACAAACCATCTAACCCTCTTGTTATTAAGTCATGTGCTTCTCACCACTTGTTGAGTAACCTTAAGTTGATAGAGAAAGTTGAAATATCACTTACTACTTTCACAAACTGTTTCACTCTCTTGTTATTGAGTCACGTGCTTCTCACCACTTGTTTAGTGACCATAAGTTGATAGAGAATGTTGAACTAGCACTTACACTCTCACAAAACATCTAACTGTCTCGTTATTGACTTATGTGCTTCTCACCAATTATTAATTGAACTAGCACTTATACTCTCACAAACCATCTAACTCTCTTGTTATTTACTTATTTACTTCTCACCACTTGTTTAGTAACCTTAAGTTGAGGGAGAACATTTAACTAGCACTTATACTCTCACAAACTGTCTGACACTCTTGTTATTAACTCACATGTTTCTCAACACTTGTTTAGTAACTTTTATTTGATAGACAATATTGGACTAGTACTTATACTCTCACAAACAGTCTAACTCACTTGTTATTGACTCATGTTCTCCACTTGTTTGGTAACCTTAAGTTGATAGCGAACGTTGAACTAGCACTTACTACTCTCACAAACCATTTAACTCTCTTGTTATTGACTCATGTTCTTCTCACCACTTGTTTAGTAACCGTAAGTTGATAGAGAATAATGAACTAGCACTTATACTCTCACAAACCATCTAATTGTCTCGTTATTAACTTATGTGTTTCTCACCACTTGTTTATTGAACTATCACTTATACTCTCACAAACTGTCTAACTCACTCATTATTGACTCATGTCTCCACTTGTTTAGTAACCTTAAGTTGATAGAGAAACTTGAACTAGCACTTATGCTCTCATAAACCGTATAACTCTTTTGTTATTAACTCATGTGATTCTCACCACTTGTTTAGTAACCTTAAAATGATAGAGAACTTTGAACTAGCACTTATACTCTCACAAACCTTCTAACTCTTTTATTATTGACTCAGGTGTTTCTCACCACTTGTTTAGTAACCCTAAGTGGATGGAGAATGTTGAACTAGCACTTATACTCTTATAAACAGTCTATCTCATTTGTTATTGACTCATGTGCTTTTCACCACTTGTTTAGTAACCTTAAGTAGGTACAGAACGTTAAACTAGCACTTATACTCTCACAAACCGGCTAACTCTCTTGTTATAGACTCATGTGCTTCTCACCACTTTTTTGGTAACCATAACTTGATAGAGAACGTTGTACTAGCACTTACAACTCTCACCAACCGTTTAACTCTCTTGTTATTGACTCACGTGCTTCTCAGCACTTGTTTAGTAAGCTTAAGTTGATAGGGAATAATGAAGTAGCACTTATACTCTCACAAACCGTCTAACTATCTTGTTATTGGTACTTATACTCTCATAAATTGTCTAACTCTCTTGTTTTTGACTTATGTTGTTGTCTTTACTTGTTTAGTAACCCTAAGTTGATAGAGAAAATTGAACTAGCATTTATACTCTAAAAAACCGTCTAACTATTTTGTTATTGAGTTATGTGATTCTCACTACTTTTTAGTAATATTACGTTGATAGACAACGTTGAACTAGCACTTATACTCTCACAAACTAAATAACTCTCTTGTTATTGACATATGTGCTTCTTACCACTTGTTTAGTACACTTAAGTTGATAGAGAACATTGAACTAACACTTATACTCTCACAAGCCGTCAAACTCTATTGATATAGTTATGTGCTTCTCACAACTTCTTTAGTAACCGTAAGTTGATAGAGAACATTGAACTAGAACTTATACTCCCACAAATCGTTTAACTCTCTTGTTATTGACTCATGTGCTTCTCATAATTTTCTTAGCAACCTTAAGTTGATAGAGAACGTTGAACTTGAATTTATACTCTCACAAACCGTCTAACTCTCTTGTTATTGACTCATGTGCTTCTCACCACTTGTTTAGTAACCTTAAGTTGATAAAAAAACGTTGAACTAGCACTTATACTCTTACAATCACTCTAACTCTCTTGTTATTGACTCAAGTGCTTCTCACCACTTGTTTAGTAACCTTAACTTGACGGAGAACGTTTAACTAGCACTTATACTCTCACGAACTGTCTAACTTTCGTGTTATTGACTGACATGCTTCTCATCACTTATTTAGTAACCTTATGTTGATAGAGAACGTTGAACTAGCACTTATACTCTCACAAACCGTCTAACTCTCTTGTTATTGCCTCATGTGCTTTGTCACAACTTGTTTCGTAACCTTAAGTTGATAAAGAACGTTGAACTCGGACTTACTAGTCTGACAAACCATTTAACTCTCTTGTTATTGACTCACGTGGTTCTCAATACTTGTTTAGTAACCTTAAGTAAATAGAGAACTTTGAACTAGAACTTATACTCTCAAAAACTATTTTAGTCTCATGGTATTGGCTTTGACTTGATGGTGGTTTTTCACCAGTTTTTGGTTTTACTTTTTTTATAAAAACCAAAATTAAGCCAATCAAGTTTTTACTAAAGTAGTTTTCCTAAAATGTAGGAAAACTGGTTTTAAGAGTTTTTATTGATTTCTAAACAAAAACTAAAAACCATTTTTTTTAGTTTATGGAGCACTCTTTTTCGTGAGTTTTTTTTATTTTTAACCAAAAATTTAGTTTCTATATTATTCTATTAATTTGATTTGTTGGAAATATAATCTTGCCCAAAAAATACTAAAATAGAATTATAAACAAATGTATATTATTAAACTAGTATTTAATGACCTGCACTACATCTACAACTTACCATTAACAATAAATCACTACTTTTGAGTTTTAAACTATACTATTCTACAATTACTATTCTAAAATGAAATTTAATTTAAAAAAACTAAGTTGAAAATCCAAAAACTATGAATGTTGCCATTCATGATTTTGGAAAACTAAATTTGCTGCAAAAACCAAAAACCAAAATCTAAAATCTAAAAACCAAAAATCAAAAACTAAAAACCAAAAACTAAAAACTAAAAACCAAAAAATTATTTGCCATTCACCACCATTTTCTTATGTGCTTCACACCACTTCTTTATTGAAAAAGCAATTATACTATCACAAACCATCTTACTCTTGTTATTGACTGATGTGCTTCTCACCACTCTTTTAGTAACTTTAAGTTAATAGGGAACGTTGAACTAGCACTCACAAACTCTCTAAATCCCTTGTTATTGACTTGTGCTTCTTACCACTTATTTAGTAAACATAACTTGATAGAGAACGTATTAATAGTACTTACTACTCTCACAAAACATCTAACCCTCTTGTTATTGAGTCATGTGCTTCTCACCACTTGTTTAGTAACCTTAAGTTCATAGAGAACATTGAAATATCACTAACTACTCTCACAAACCGTTTAACTCTCTTGTTATTGAGTCACATGCTTCTCACCACTTGTTTAGTGAACTTAAGTTGATAGAGAATGTTGAACTAGCTCTTATACTCTCACAAACCGTATAACTATCTCGTTATTGACTTATGTGCTTCTCACCCGATGTTAATTGAACTAGCACTTATACTCTCACAAACCATCTAACTCTCTTGTTATTGACTCATGTGCTTCTCACCACTTTTTTAGTAACCTTAAATTAAGGGAGAACGTTGAAGTAGCACTTATAGTCTCACAAACTGTCTGACTCTCTTGTTATTAACTCACGTGTCTCTCACCACTTGTTTAGTAACTTTAATTTGATTGAGAACGTTGAACTAGCACTTTCACAAACAGTCTAACTGACTTGATATTGACTCATGTTCACCACTTGTTTGGTAACCTTAAGTTGATAGAGAACGTTGAACTAGCACTTACTACTCTCACAAACCGTTTAACTCTCTTTTTATTGACTCACGTGCTTCTCACCACTTTTTTAGTAACCTTAAGTTGATAGAGAATAATGAACTAGCACTTATACTCTCACAAACCATCTAATTATCTTGTTATCGACTTATGTGTTTCTTACCACTTGTTTATTGAACTAGCACTTATAATCTCATAAACCGTCTAACTCTGTTGTTATTGATTCACGTGTTTCTCACCACTTGTTTAGTTACCTTAAGTTGAGGGAGAATGTTGAACTAGCACATACTCTCACAAATCGTCTGACTCTCTTGTTATTGACTCACGTGCATCTCACCACTTGTTTAGTAACTCTACGTTGATAGAGAACGTTGAACTAGCACTTATAGTTTCACAAAATGTCTAACTCTCTAGTTATTGATTCATGTGCTTCTCACCACTTGTTTGGTAACCTTAAGTTGATAGAGAACATTGAACTAATACTTACTACTCTCAAAAACCGTTTAACTCTCTTGTTATTGGTACTTATACTATAACAAATTGTCTAACTCTCTTCTTATTGACTTATTATCTTTTCACTACTTGTTTAGTAACCTTAAGTTTATAGAGAACACTAAACTAGCACTTATACTCTCACAAACCGGCTAACTCTTTTGTTATTGACTTATGTAATTCTCACAACTTTTTTAGTAATATAAAGTTGATAGAGAACATTAAAGTAGCACTTATACTCTCACAAACCATATAACTCTGTCATTATTGACTTATATGCTTCTCACTACTTGTTTAGTACAATTAAGTTGAGAAATAATGTTGATCTAACACTTATACTCTCACAAGCCGTCTAAGTCTCTTGATATTGTTATGTGCTTCTCACAACTTGTTTAGTAACCTTAAGTTGATAGAGAACGTTAAAATAGCACTTATACTCTCACACATTGTCTAACTCTCTTGTTATTGAATCATGTGCTTCTAACGATTTGCTTAGTAACCTTAAGTTGATAGAGAATGTTGAATTAGCACTTAGATTCTCAAAAGCTGACGAAGTCCCTTGTTATTGACTCACATGCTTCTCACCACTTGTATAATAACCTTAAGTAGATAGAGACCGTTGAACTACGCTTATACTCTTATAAACTGTCTAACTCTCTTGTTATTGGCTTATGTTCTTCTCACAACTTGGTTAGTACCTTAAGTTGATAGAGAACGTTGAACTAGCACTTATACTCTCACAATCCGTCTAACTCTTTTGTTATTGACTTATGTGCTTCTCACCACTACTCTCATAAATCGGTTAACTCTCTTATTATTGACTCACATTCTTCTCACAACTTGTTTAGTGACCTTAAGTTGATAGAGAGTGTTGAACTAGCACTTATACTCCTCATAAACCGTCTAACTGTCTCATTGTTGACTTATGTGCTTCTCACCACTTGTTAATTGAAAAGCACTTATACTCTCACAAACCATGTAACTCTCTTGTTATTGACTCATATGCTTCTTACAAGTTGTTTAGTAACCTTAAGGTTATAGGGAACGTTGAACTAGTACTCACAAAAACTCTAACTCCCTTGTTATTTACTCATGTACTTCTCACCACTTGTTTAGTAACCTTAAGCTAATAGGGAACACTGAACTAGCACTTATATCCTCACAAACCATCTAACTTTCTTATTATTGACTCACGTGCTTCTCACCACTTGTTTAGTAATCTTAAGTTGATGGAGAAGGTTGAACTAGCACTTATACTCTCAAAAACTGTCTAACTTTTGTGTCATTGACTCACGTGCTTGACATGTGCTTGTTTAGTAACTTAAATTTGATAGAGAACGTTGAACTAGAACATATACGTTCACAAACTATCTAACTCTCTTTTTATTGACTCATGTGCTTCTCACCACTTATTTGGTAACCTTAAGTTGATAGGGAAACTTGAACTAGCACTTATGCTCTCGTAAATTGTCTAACTCTTTTGTTATTGACTCATGTGCTTCTCAGCACTTGTTTCGTAATCTTAAGTTAATAGAGAACTTTAAATTAGCACTTATACTCTCACAAACTGTCTAACTCTCTATTTATTGACTCATGTGTTTTTCACCACTTGGTTAGTAACCTTAAGTTGACGGAGAATGTTGAACTAGCACTTATACTCTTATAAACCATCTAACTCTTTTGTTATTGACTCACATGCTTTTCACCACTAGTTACACCTTAAGTTGGTAGAGAACGTTTAACTAGCACTTATACTCTCACAGACCGTCTAACTCTCATGTTATAGACTCATTTTTTCTTCTCACCAATTGTTTGGTAACCTAATGTTGATAGAGAACGTTGTACTAGCACAAACTACTCTCACAAACCGTTTAACTCTCTTGTTATTGACTCACGTTCTTCTCACCACTTTTTTAGTAACCTTAAGTTGATAGAGAATAATGAACTAGCATTATACTCTCAAAAACGGTCTAATTGTCTCGTTATTGATATTTATACTCTCACTCTCTTGTTATTGACTTATGTTTCCTTCACTACTTGTTTTGTAACCTTAAGTTGATAGAGAACATTGAACTAGTACCTATACTCTCACAAACCATCTAACACTTTTGTTATTAACTAATGTACTTCACACAATTTGTTTAGTAATCTTAAGTTGATGGAGAATGTTGAACTAGCACTTATACTATCAAAAACCGTCTAACTCTCTTGTTGTTGACTCACGTGCTTCGCATGTGCTTGTTTAGTAACATTAATTTGATAGAGAACGTTGAACTACCTCATATATGTTCACAAACTATCTAACTCTCTTGTTATTGACTCATGTGCTTCTCACCACTTATTTGGTAACCTTAAGTTGATAGAGAAACTTGAACTAACACTTATGCTCTTATAAACAGTCTAACTCTTTGGTTATTGACTCATGTGCTCCTCAGCACTTGTTTAGTAACCTTAGGTGGATAGAGAACTTTGAACTAGCACTTGTACTCTTACAAACCATCTAACTATCTATTTATTGACTCATGTGTTTTTCACCACTTGTTTAGTAACCTTAAGTTGACGGAGAATGTTGAACTAGCACTTATACTCTTATAACCCATCTAACTCTTTTGTTATTGACTCACGTGCTTTTCACCACTTGTTTAGTAACCTTAAGTTGGTAGAGAATGTTCAACTAGCACTTATACTCTCACAAACCATCTAACTCTCTTGTTATAGACTCATTTTTTCTTCTCACCAATTGTTTGGTAACCTAAAGTTGATAGAGAACGTTGTACTAGCACTTACTACTCTCACAAACCGTTTAACTCTCTTGTTATTGACTCACGTGCTTCTCACCACTTGTTTAGTAACCTTACGTTGATAAAGAATAATGAACTAGCATTATACTCTCACAAACCGTCTAACTGTCTCGTTATTGGTACTTATACTCTCACAAACTGTCTAACTCTCTTGTTATTGACTTATGTTCTTTTCACTACTTGTTTTCTAATTTAAAGTTGATAGAGAATATTGAACTAGCACTTATACTCTCACAAACTGTCTAACTCTTTTGTTATTGACTTATGTGATTCTCACTACTTTTTTAGTAAATTAAGTTGATAGAGAATGTTGAACTAGCACTTATACTCTCACGAACCGTATAACTCTCTTGCTATTGAGTTATGTGCATCTCACCACTTGTTTAGTACACTAAAGTTGATAGAGAACGTTGAACTAACACTTATACTCTCACAAGCCGTCTAACTCTCTTGATATTGTTACGTGGTTCTCACTACTTGTTTAGTAACCTTAAGTTGATAGAGAACATTGAACTAGCACTTATACTCTCACAAATTGTCTGACTCTCTTGTTATTGACTCATGTTCTTCTCACGATTTGCTTAGTAACCTTAAGTTGATAGAGAACATAGAACTAGCACTCATATTCTCGCAAACTGACTAATTCTCTTGTTATTGACTAACATGTCTCTCACCACTTGTATAATAACCTTAAGTTTATAAAGAAGTTTGAACTACGCTTATACTCTCACAAACCGTCTAACTCTCTTGTTATTGGCTTATGTGCTTCTCACCACTTGTTTAGTAACCTTAAGTTGATATAGAACGTTCAACTAGCTTTTATGCTTTAACAAACCGTATGATCTCTTTTTATTGCCTCATGTGCTTCTCACCACTTTTTTAGTAACGTTAAGTTGAGAGAGAATGTTGAACTAGCACTTATACTCTCATAAATCATCTAACTCTTTTATTATTGACTAATTTACTTCACACAACTTGTTTAATAATGTTAATTTGATGGATGATGCAATTCCAAGAACCAGAACCAAGCCGGATCACTCTTTCCTAACCACGGAGCATGGAAGCGTGCAACTAACAAGAGCTATGGAGACCAGCCAGTGGATTTGAGCTCAAATGAAGGTCAATATCACAAGTTCAACCTCAAAAAACACTTGCAGCACTCACATAACCCATATTGAAGCTGCCTCGAAGAAGAATAATTTCAAAAGGAGTTCATATGAAGAAGATAT
>OVBA01008857.1:0-11467 GCA_900406435.1 Lepidium aucheri | reverse complement strand
TTGTCGGGCGGATACTTTTCCTGATGAAAGAGAGAGTGAAGAAGAAGTTCTAGAAGATGTTCTTGAAGAAAATAATGAAAATAATAGTGAAGTTTTTTATAGTCAAGATCAACAGAGGGAATATGCCAATCAGTGGAGAGCAACAATAGCATCAGATATGTGGAGAGATTCGACTGAGAGTCATCAATAATAATACGAGATTCAAAATATGTTATATTTTAGTTCTCATCATAAGAATTTTTTATTTTGATTTTGAAATCCATTGAGTTTGATTTCTAAATAGAGTTTGTTTGACTTTTAAATATGTTTGTTTGATTTTCAAATCTACATTTTATGATTTTCAAATCAAAGGATTGTATATGGATTTTCAAATCTTATAAGGATTTCTAAATCCATTAAAATCCACCCTCCAATAAACCCCTCTAAGATATGACAAGTAGATTACAAAATTTTGAACAGAAATACTTTATCAAATTTTATGATGGGTGTGATTGGTAATAGCTCTGGTTGCTCTGCACAGCAAAAATTTTTCCACAGCATTTAAAGTGAACTAGTCATGCTTTAAATTTATTTTTGGCTTTCATTGGTCTGGAAAGCCAATTTTTTATTTATAGAATGTTTTTGGCTGTAGAAAGCCAAAAACCTAGAGCCAAAATTTATGAACTTTACAAATATGAATTCCTACAGCAAAAAAGTCTACAACAAAAAAAACGTACAGCAAAAAATGTACAACCAAAAACCCTACAGCAAAAAACTAAAAGGTACAGCCTTTACAATCGGTCCCAATATTAGACCATAATATATGTCATACTATTATAAAAAATTATTAATATTCAATTAGGTTTACTTATGCAGTGTTACTCATATTATGAGAACACTAATCATGATACCAACTACACATACTAATAATAATTATTCAATAGAAAGTTAGGTGTTTTAATATTTAAAAATAAATAACTGAAGATAAAATAACATCAAAATAACCATATTGGAGTATACTTCCCCTAAAGCACAAACGAAATTTGAGCATTACTATATATAATATATTTTAATAATATCAAAAATATTTTCTAATAAAAAAGTTTAAATTGAAATTTTCAAAACATACTTAGCATTACGAAGCTGAAAATTAAGTATTTTGGTTTCTATTAGCCTTAGTGACAATCATTAGATCAACATGAACAAAGTGGCCAATAACATCTGTAGACATAAATCCGAGTTTAAAAACAACAAAAAAATGTAAATCGTTATTAAAAATTAAAGAGATATTTTAAATTAGTTTTATCTATTTATTTAAGAGTTTGATCTTAAATTCATCAAAAAAATAAAAATAAAGAAACCTAAAAAAATGGAATATGAAAATTCACCAATTAGATAATTGTCATTGAGATTTTTGGCAAGCAATTCATTGTCATATATGAACTCCAGACCAAAGAAACTATTTGGCAAAAGATCAGTTGTCCTTACCAAAGTAATGTAAACAAATGATATCTTGAACTTATGAGAAATTATCTTGAAAGAACCGGTTGCTGGACATACTTAGAAGTTACTAATTATTTTAGTATCTCCGTCATTCAAAAAATGAATGAATTTTTCAAGCATATTTTTTTCAACCATACCATGTATTTTTGAACCTTAAAAAAAGTAAATATTTTTTTTGCAAAATTTAAGAATTAATTATAGATTTGTATACAGATGTTTAATGAATAATATCTTACTTGATCATCAACGAAAACTAATTCTATTGTCCGACCATACTCTTTGGTAAAGACTATCCAAAGTCGAATGATTTTGATTTTGATCCTCCAATGTGAGCTTATTGGTTTGAGAACCACAATGAAATTGAGAACCATTTTTTTCTGTTTTCGAAAGTATTTACAGGATTCATGTATTTTTTTTAAGAGTTTAGCAATGTATCATGTTTACCTTATATAGATGATGTGATTCATTTAAACCCAATTTTAAGCTATAGAGATTATAGTTTACAAAGATACAAATCTGTTACATATTAATTGGTTTCCTTAACGTAATTCTAACGCAATTATTTAGGTACTATATGTTCCAAAATAACTAATAATATATGAATATTTATGGTCATAGAATATGTCATAATAAACTTGTATAGATTTGTTTACGAATACGAAATCAAAGCTAATCTTCTATATAGAGCTACATGTAGTATCTTACATAAATGTAGATTGTTTTCGCATTAACTTTTGTTTGTCCTCGAAATTATTATAGGAATTTCAAACTAAGTGAATCTATTTATTTTCTCTATAATGAATAAAAATTAGTATACTAATCTCGAATCAGTTATCTATAAATCAATTAGTTTATTGCCTAATTTCAAAAATTAAACTAAATTCTAATCTTAAATACTATATCTAAATCATCTCTTATATAATAAAAGGATAGAAATATTTAGAATTGTCCTTGAAATACCATTCTTTTTTCAATTTTCTTTGGGGTATTTTGGAGAAATCATCAACATTTTATCGAATTTATTGATAAGATTTAGATTGATTCTGTATTAATGATGGAAATTTTTGTCTTTAAGATAGATTCGTGATTGATTCTGTAAATTTAATAATATATTAATCTCTAATATTATCGAATATTATGATCGTAATCAAATATCACCGTTTATAGGAAATTGGGATCGCCGATTAATCAAATGGTTGTACGTATTTTATTTATAATTTCAAAATTTAATAAATTGATCTGATCATTTCCAACATCCAATATTGTGATTTATTATCGAATATTATTTTATGCCATAATAAATAAATGTATATACCAAGTTCAAAATTTCATTTGGCCTTTTAATATTACGTAATATCATATAATATTATTTTGAAAAAGTCACATTAACTACAATCAATTACGAAAAATTATACAATGCTACTTTATTTTGGGCTACAACAACTAAATGTAAATATTCTAATTTTGGAATAGAAATTGTCATATAATTGGCTATATATCATCGTTTAAGGAAAGAATAATATTTTCGATTCAATCAATCAATACAATATTTGTCCTTTCTTTGTATTGTAAAAATAGAAAGAAGAATATTATCGATAAAAGAAAAAGAATATTTTTGATTCAATCAAGCAATATATTGATCCGATCTATTCCAAAATTACCATATTCTTCTTTCCTTCTTATAATTCCTATAATTAAGGGAATTTTAAAAATTACCATGTTTATTTTTATGTTTTTAGGAAGGATCTGTACGTGCCACTGATCCGTTGCCGGATGATTTACTTGGCTTAAGATTCATTGATTACAATGAATTACTTGCCGGCAACCTTGACGATTGGTTAAATTATAATTTAAACTTTACTAATTACGTTTAAATTATTATGTAATATTTTGTATATTTGCTTTTTTTTTTTGTAAATTTTTTTGAGGGTAATAACAAATTTTTTTATGCAGATGTAATTGGCCACTTGGATCAAGTTCATCCAATGATTATCACTAATTCCAATGGAAAAGAAACCATAAAACTGAATATTGATCTTCGTAATGCAGAGTATGTATTTATCATTTGAACTCAAACATATTTCAATAAGACTATTTTTATTATTAACATACCTTATATGTAGGGATGCCCTAATTTTGTGTGTTCTTTGGGAGAATTATGCTGGGTTTTTACAAGAGAAAGTGTCATCCAGGTATAATAAAAGAATAATTATTGTTATTCAGTTTGCAAAAATCAAAATATTTAGAGGTAATATTAATTTATGGTGCCTTTAATGATTTCTTATTTAATTAGAATATTTTATTAGTGTTAATATAATTTTGATACAAATTAAATATTTCAGATACGATATCGATTTTCTAATGCTTTAGAATGTACCCGATTATGGATTGATAATGAGACAATCCCTGAGGTGTTGGTACTACGAGCAAAGTAAGTTTTTTACTAAAAAATAAAAAATATTTCCTTATTTTATGTCTTTTAACAAGTAACCATTCTTCTTATTTTAGCCTTCTTGATGCTTATCTATCATTAATTGTTCCCGAAACAATTATCGTTGATGGGAATCCATCTGCATGTGTTTCTGAAAATTTTTTTAGATAATTTCCTAAAAAATTTATTCAAGAACTCAAACAGACCATTAATGTATTTATTTCATTTCCCTAAAAAAATCAAATTCATAAATATATATTTTCCAATTTTTATTTATGTTATTACTAAAATATTTTTTGCTTTTCATATAGATTGGATCATATGTCAGAGTGGTGTCTATACTTGACATTGACTATGATTATGGATGGTACTATTTGAGTTGCAAAAATTGCAATAAAAAGGTATTTCTTGTTGATTGTTATGAAGGGGATAATGATGATGTAGTTGAGCTTTTAGAAAAATAAATCTGTTATTGTGCATAGTGTAAAAAAAATGTTAATGATGTGGTACCCAAGTAAGATTTTATGTTTTTTCGATATTTTTGTATACTAACCAATATTATAATTTATAAAATATTTACAAAATATGTCAATGGTCGAAAATATAATTTTATTATTGTAATAAATTGTAAAAAATTTAATTGGTTGTTTATGTAGCAAAAATGTTAGTGTAGCAAAAATATATTTGCATTATAAATTTTAATAATCTAATTTAAAACATATATATATATATATATATAATTGATCGAAAATTATATTCTAAAAAATAAATGTCATATGAAATATATCGTTTTAAGAATACTTAAATATATCTATGTAATAATTAGTAGACACTTTTCCATATGGTAACAAGAGTAATTCCCATTTAATTTTTTGGACTAAATAAGTTTTAGTATACAGTTTTCCATATTTCAATTTTTATTTTTGATAATATTTTGTAGATATTATATTTTCGTAAAAGTCGGAGATGATTATGGGGAAGCTAGATTTTTAATGTTTGATAAAATGCTCAACAAATCATTAATCGCCCAGCCGCTGAATTAGCCAAAACAATTAGAGAGGTATTTTTATTTCGAATGTTGTCTAATTATTTAAGCATTACTTATTCGTTATTTTTATAATTATATAAATATTTTGTAAATTGAGAGCTCTGAGAATATTCTATCTGCGGTTACAAATTTGATTGGAAAAAGCTTTGTATTTGTTGTTGGTTTTGAGAAGAAACATCTTACAAAATTCAATGATAATACCTACAAAATTAATCAGCTGGTGAATAAGGTTGAACTACTAAAGAAACTCAATGAGACAAATTCTTCTCATGTAAGTTTGTAAACAACTCTCAAGAACTCAAGAATTGATATTATATTTTTTGAAAATTTTGTTATAATAAATATTTGATAAATACTAGGTACATTCCATGATTGGTACTGAAGAAGCAAGTGCTGATTCAAGTAAGAAAGGTTTTGATACACCACATTCAAAGAGAAGGGAGGACCTTGCATTGTTTGATGATGATCCTAATGATTTGGTAAGCACAACAAAAATCTTAAAGCTCAAGAAGATTAAGATAGAAAAATCATGAAAATTTCAAATTTTTTGATGTCTCACTTTTTTTAAGTAATTTACTTTCTCTTATGCACAGTAAATTTTAACGTTATGGTTATTTTTAGTATTTTAATCTTTGGAGATTTTCTTATTTTAAAACAATTTCATTATAAAATTCTATAAAGTATTCCAGATTTTGATTAATCTTTTTATATATTATTACTATCTTATCATTAGTTAAGTTTTTTCGGAATTATATCTTAAATACAATAAGTAATTTTATATTATATATAAATATAAATTCCAAAAAGTGATAATTGACTATTTTCATGCATATATTGCGATAGATAAAAACTGAATTCATATTATTCATATTTCATATAATAAATGCTTATAAATCTATCTAATCATTAGAAAATTGTTTATATAATCATTATATGCTTATAAATCCTAAATATACTCATTATTTTTTTTGTCAACAATTGGACCGACAAGACCCGATCCATAACTTAGCCCACACTCTAAAATCCCGTTTTAGTCCTACTAATGTAGTGGAGAGGAATCGAACCCCGGTGCTCTGAGTCATTAGCTGGATCATCCTAACCACCAGACTAAGAGTAACTCGGCAAATATACTCATTATTCAATTTGTCCTTTTAATATTACGTAATTTTATATAATGTTATTTTAAGAAAGTCTCATTAACTACAATTAATTACTAAAAATCATACAATGCTACTTTATTTTAGGGTATAACAAATAAATGTAAATATTCTAATTTTGAAATACAAATTGTCATATAATATATCAAATATTGTAATTCAATTTTTGTATTGAATTCCGAGATGACATAAGGTAATTATACATTATCATATTATTGACATTCGATTCAATATCTATTTGTTTTATTGGTAATTAGTTTTTCAATTGGTAAAATACATTTATTTTCTATTATCAAATTTAGTAAGTCAATTTTTAGTATTTAATTCCGAGGTAAGCAATTAGTCCATTAATTACAAGAGCAATTATTCCATAAAATGCAAAATAAATTTCGGAATACAAAATATGGTAAGTCAATTTTCGTATTGAATTTGTCTGATATGACATAAGGTAATTATACAATATCGTGATATTGACATACAATTCAATATCTATTTGAGCAATTATTTCATAAATTGCAAGAGTAATTATACCATAAATCACCAAAGAAATTTTGGATTACAAAATATGGTAAGTCAATTTTCGTATTGAATTCCGATATGATATAAGGTTATTATACTATTTATTTGTTCTATTGGTAAGTAGTTTTTCATTATAAATACGTGAGTATAGACAACCTCTTCGTTAGTGCTTTTTGTTCTAAGTCTAATACACTTTTGGTTGAAATGTCATTCTCTTTAATAGATTTACCATTTGATCTCTTGCTTCTAATAATATCATTTTGGTGCTTCATCTTCTTTGCATGATTTTCTTAATCTTAGATTGGTTAGCAAACTATTTCGAGTCCTTTGTGACAGTCCTATAGTCTTGAGTCGTCTTACTTTAAAAGAGCTAAAATTTGATCCCAACTTCCATTATCCTGTTCAATTCTATCAAAAACTTGAAGAATTACGTCAAATTGGTAATCCTGAAGCTCTTTATAAGATTGGAATATATTTTTACTTTTATTTAATTTGTGAAGAAAAAGGACTGGAACTGTTACAAGATTCTTCTAATAAAGAATTTGATGATGCAAAATATATTTATGGTACCATTCTTAAATGCATTAGAGAAGATGCAGGAAAAGAAAAAGAAGCTGATGTTCTACTGTCTACTTTCGTCAAACCTACATTGTCAATGACGCTAAAAAATCTTGATATTCGTTTTAATCGTTTGATGAGATTTCTTTATTTATGTGATCTTTTTATTTATTTATAAGTTGATGATATTTTATGCGAAAAACAAAGGATCATGTTATGGGAAGAATCTGAAGAAGAAACATTACATCAAGTTTCAACATACTTTTGGAGAAGATGATGACATTAAAACTTCTATGGTGTGTGATATTTGTTTATGGGAGTGTGAAGTGTTTAGTCTTTTTAGTAAGAGTTTTTTATCCAACAAATAGTTGATTAGTGTCGGGAACAAGATTATTCTTTTGTATTCGTTTTCCATATAATAATTATGTATTTTATTTATTTTGTTGATTTTAACTGTTTGATATAATTAATAATTTCAATACACATGTAATCAAGTTTCACGGTTCTAGGTTTCGAATAATTTAACTTGCATAATTATGCTACAATAAATAAATGTATATACCAAGTTTGAAATATATTTAAAGTTGATTCCGTTTTAATTACGGAAATGTTTGGCTTTGAAATTAATTTGTGATTGATTCTGTAAATTTAATAACATATTAATGTCTAAGATTATTGAATATTATGATTGAAATCTAATATCAACGTTTATGGTAAATTAAGACTGGTGATTAATCAAATGGATCATACTATGATTTAATTTATATAGTTACGTTATATATTAATTAAAAATAGTTGTACGTATTTAATTTGTATTCTCGAAATTTAATATACTAATCCAATTTTTTCTATAAATACAATACTCTAATTGAATTCATATAATTCATAAGATTATCAAATGTTATGATTGATTATCAAATATTATTTTATGCCACACTAATTAAATGTATATACCAAATTTGAAATTTAATTTGTCTTTTTAATATTACGTAATATCATATAATACTATTATAGGAAATTTTTATTAACTACAATCAATTACGGAAAATCATACAATGCTATTTTATTTTAGGCTATAACAAACAAGTATATATATATATATATTCTAAGTTCAAGATATAAATTTTGTGATTTAATGATTATATATTATCGTTAAAGGAAAGTAGAATATTTTCGATAAAATCACCGATCTATTCCATAAGTACGATACTCTGATTAAATTCTTATATTCCCTATAATTAATGAAATTTTATAAATTATCATAGTTATGTTTATTTATTTATAAGAGGATCGGATATATATATATATATATATATATGTATGTCAATGAAGTAATCCTCAGTACACCAAAAAATCAATTACTAAAAATAATATTGCCAATTACGGAAAATCATATAACAAAAAAATTTATATATTCTAAGTTCCAAATATAATTTGCCATTTAATGATTATATATCATCTTTAAAGAAAATAAGAATTTATTCAGTTCAAGTAATCAAACAAAATCAGTCAATGCTACTTTATATTAGACTATAAATTATAGATGTATATACCATATCAATTTGCGAACGTTGTTTCGTTTCCTCTTTATAATAGATTATATTTTCTTGCTCATATAACTTAAATTCCATATATTGATTACCTTTCTCTCACAATTACTCCATCGAAACGTATGAGGAAAAAAAGTCTAATTCATGTGACGAGGAAAATGAACTGGAATTTCAGCGTAAGAGACCTAGAGGTTTGTATAAGTATGCCTTTAGCTTTTACAATACATTAATGTTTATAAGTTTGTATTATAAGAAGTTTTAAAATATTAAAATTTTATTCATTATATCATTATTTATATTTTATTCTCAATTACAGTCTTAATTGACAATACTGAACAGTTCATATCTTAGATAAAATCTAATCAATTATTTATATTGCCGTGTATCGTAGGCAAAACTTCTATTTCTGTCATATCACAGATATCTTCATTAGAATTAGGTGACAATACTAATATTGCAAGTCATGAAAATGAATATATGTGAAATTTATTACTTTTGGTATATGTATTAATTATTTTTATTGTTAGGAATATTTAATAATAAGCCTTCTGTTCCTCAACCAATAACGAGTATGCACCAAATGCAAAACTTACCTTATTCAAAAAATGGATTTTCCTCTCTTCTTAACTCTGAAAATCGATCTATAGGTAATGAAATAGGTAAAAGTTTTAATTACTTGAGAATGTAAAACAATATTAAAAGTATTATTTTATTTTGTGTGATTCGGTTCAGTTTAATTTGATCTAATTTTTTATTTATGTCATGTTTAAAAGTATACTATCTACAAATCAAAATATGAAGTATTCTTATTATTTTTATAATAGGCGTAAATGGTATTTCTAAAGTGCCACAGTTATCTCCAAGAGTATTAACTAATATTTCAAACACCTCAAGTAATAAAACTGCAAAAAAAGGTAACATTCTTATCATATTTAAAACTTTGGAAGTTAATAATGTTTATTTGTCATATACATACAAAATTGTTTGAAGAATTATATTTCTTAAAAAATTGCGAAAATAAATTTATAAAACTTATTACTTTTCAAATAAACATATAATTTTCATTATCAGGAATGTGTATGCACCAAATACAAAACATACCTTATTCGAATAATGTTTCTTTGTTTTTCCCGCATTCTACAACTCCACCTATATTTAAGCAGAAAAGTATTAGTTTTAAATTATATATAAATAATGTTTGGTAATTTTTATCATGATTCGTACCATAAAACAAAATGATAATATTAATTAGTATATAAAAACAAGTACAATCTATTGTTTTAGATTCATATAACATATAATCATATACTATTTTGTATTAGTCATGTTAAATTTTATATTAAAATTGCATTTAAAATGTTTATATGTTTTAATTTATTAATAAACGTATATGGTTACGTTTTAATATATTTCAGGATAACTAGAAAAGAAAATTACCAGACAAAAAAAGAACATATCTTTATCTGCAAAAAAAGCTTTGTTGGGATCATTCTGCAGTCTTACTTTCAAGTGAAGAATAAGGTAAATATATATAGAATTTTTTTATAGTCAAACTAAATCATATAATTCACAAACTATGTTACCAAACATTTATCTGTTTACATTTATAGAGCAAATGAACGAAAAAGGATAGATAAGCTAATTATAGAAAGATTGGAGAAAATCTACAAGAAATGTTCGCTATCAACAAGTACTTCTATTATAACGCAACCCAGCTTACGTACAGAGTTTTCAACTCAAACACCTAATGAAACCGGTAATGATATAGGTATTATATTATGTATGTTCGATAAAAAATATAATCAAACTCCATGTTTTATTAGGCTGTACAAATATAATATATTTTATTATTTAAACTACAAGATCAGATTTCAATAAGAATATAAAGTCTGAAAGTAATATATTCTATATGTTTATCAATACGTGTTTTTCTAATCTAAATAACAACAATATACTAAATCATTGAATGCTAAATTAGGTGTTTGGAATAACAGTGATGAATCTGATTCTAATTCATCGATGGACTATTCAAATTACGATAAAAGTAATCCAAGCTCCCAAGAAATGCCAAATATAGAAGAACCTTTTCCATCATGTTCAATCTCTAATACAATGAAAAAAAAATCAACGAAACCAAGCAAAGACACAGAAAACATAATTTCATTTAAAGATATATTTGTATTTAGACTTTGTTATAATGTTCCTGCTTTAATTTGGGTATATTTATATACAGATTATCTAGATTTTGGTGACCCAATATATGAATGCACATTTTGTGGTGCTACAATGTGGTATAACGAGAGGATTAACACTACAAGAAGACACTATGTTTACAACACCAATTTTCGTCCCTAATTCGTTGTAAACAGAGTTTACAAGGAATCAGGGACGAACAGACTTTCCTCGTAAACAGATCGTAGTAATAAAAATTTCCTTCTAAAAGCGTTGGTAACTTTGCAAGCGCACGATTTCGTTGTAACTACGTCGTAAAAGGTTTGTTGTAAAATCGTTGTAAATCTTACAAGCGTCGTTGTAAAGGCGTTGTAAAGCAAACGATGTAAATTCGTTGTAANAATATTTTACAACGAATTAGAGAGGATTATTTTACAACGAATTAGAGAGTATTATTTTACAATGAATTAGAGATGATTAGTTTACAACGAATTCGAGTGGACAATTTTACAACGAATTAGAGAGGCTTATTTTACAACGAATTAAGGAC
>OVBA01008856.1:0-11648 GCA_900406435.1 Lepidium aucheri | reverse complement strand
AACAAAGGGTATTTATAGAATAGTTAGCCTAAACCAAATGGCTAAACCGACCTTAAATTGTTAACCAGAAATCTTCTCCTTGCCTGTCATCGGCGAGGTTAGACGGCGAGGAGTGGTCTTTATGTGTTCCTCGCTGGTTTGTTGCCGGGTGAATGGCCCGAGTCGTTTAGGTTGAGCTTCCCTCGTGATGGATAGGTCGAGGTGTGTGACCGAGGCTTCCCTTCTGTAAGTGGATTGAGTGGTCCTCGCCAGCAAGCCGCGAGGCAATGGTCCGAGTGGTTGGTAGCTTCCTTTCCCGAGCAACTTGTTCCAATGCTCTAGCTCCATTTTATGCTCCTTTTTGCTCCATTTCCTAAGAAAATCCCAAAACTCCAAATGCAAATGCAAAAAGTGCAAAACTAACCTAAATAGACCTAAATGCAAGTGAAACTAGCTAGACGGACACAAAAACAACATAAAATAGTGCTCTAATACCATTAAAAATCACACTCATCACTGCTATATGGAAAATCATGTCATCTACCAGTTGAGATAGAGTACAAAGCATTGTGGGCTACGCGGTTCATCCACTTTGATCTCAAGACTGCTCAAGAGAAAAGGCTTCTGAATCTACACGAGTTAGAGGAGAACTGACTTGATGCTTATGAGACCTCGAAAGTGTACAAGGAGCAAACAAAAGCCTTCCACGACAAGAAGATTGCACTCAAGCAGATCACACCAGATGATCAAGTGTTGCTGTTCAACTCCAGACTTAAATTTTTCCCTGGGAAACTGATGTCAAGATTGTCTGGTCCATTCTGAGTCAAGGAAATTTTACCTTACGGAGATTTCACCTTGATCAACAAAGAAGGCAGTGATTTCACTGTAATGGACAGTTGGTTAAGTTATACCAAGCTGATGAGACCATTCCCGAGAGAACCTCTGTTTCTCTCGATGAACCAACTCACCTCTGAAGGGTGTGAAAGTCAGCCTCAGTGACTTTAAACAAGCGCACTTGGGAGGCAATCCCATGATATCCGTGTGAATAGTTAGTTATGATTATTCGTATTTTGAGTCTTTCTTCTCTATCACTATGATTATTTTTGTTTTGAAACAGGAATCAGGAGCACCAGAACCATGCTCGAAAAAAAAGGTGAAGACTCGATTTAATTCGAGTGGGACCAGGGAAGGAATCTTATCTGCACACCACACAAAATTGTCTCCTCCTTTCCTAGACAATCTGCACCTCTCCATCACACTCAATACTCACCATCTCTCTCTCATTACTCTCGTTTTCTTCTTTCTTATGCAGAACCAGAAAACTTCTTCAATTCGAGCTCTTTTTCTTTTCTTTCAAGTCTCATTTGTGTGAAATTTCCTTTGCAGATACTTGAAATAGTGTGTGTCTCCTTCAACACCAAGTTAATTTTGAGCTTCTACTCTAACGCAAGGTCGAAATCGAGTGTTAGCATCCACACCAAGCCAATCTCGAGTGTTTCTTTCACACCAAACTGATTTTGAGTCTTCTCCTCCAATGCAAGGTCGAATTCAAGTGTTAGCATCCACACCAAACCAATCTCTGAGTGTTTCTTCACACCAAACTGATTTTGAGTGTTCACCTTCCACACAAACCCGAAAACAAGTGTTGCTTTTCATTGCTCATAACAAATCCAGTATTTATCCATCAGTGCTGGGTTTATATCGAGTTCCTCCGTCAACACAAATTAGATTTTGAGTGGTGTTCTTTTTTCGCTCAAGTAACACACAGTAGACTTCTCAACGCGCCACCGTCACATGCCTACACGCGCCACCGTCACGCACCACTGTCATGCGCCACCGCCAATCCTTCATAGACTCAACTACGTCTCAACACAACAACGCTATACTCGAAACCAGTTCAAGTCTCATTAGCTACACTCGAAACCAGTTTGAGTCTAAAAATGTGGAAATCAGGAGAAGGTTCATCTAGAAGAAGGTTTACATGATCTATGGTGGACGAGTCCCCAATAGACGTCAAAAATGACAACTCACCGCCAGAGCTATTGGAGCAATGTCGAGCCGCTAGACGTAAAGAAAAAGCCAACAGAGAAGAACCATAGGGAGATGTTTCTGCGAGAGATGGAAGTAGTGCAGAGGAAAATGACGTTGGTATCGATGATTGGGATGTTGGGAGCATGCCAAATACGGTGAATTACCAAGACGCACTCAAGGATTTCAGGGTGATGAGTGTGGCTGGAACGAGATACATCCACCGGGAAACGATGGTAGAGCTTGGCATCGCCAAGGCTGTGGATCTGATGCTTGCAAATTGTGGGTTGATGCAGTTTGTTTCTCACCCACGAAACACTTACAGGGCTGAAACAATACAGTTTCTCGCCTCAGTTGACCTGAAAAAGTATTCTTCTAAAGAAGAAAGGTTGTGGGGTAGATATGGTTTTGGGACGCTAGACATCATCGTCAATGGTATCAGCTACTCTTTCTCCGTGTTAGAGTTTGAGCAAATTTTTGCTCTATGCGTATCGGATGGACGCGATACCAATTTTGATCGAGATGAGCTAAACTTTCTGTAGAAGGTTATAGCGGGTCTGGCTATATATAATTCTTCATAGAGCAAATCACGAAAATTAGGAATCCTGCTATCCCATACTTCCACAAAGTGATTGCATTCACCTGTTTTGCCAGATACGAAGCAGGGAAGGTAAAGCAACCTGAGCTCGAGATGATAGACGAGGGATTGAAGAGCTTACTCAACAGCGTTGATTATGGTATGCATTTCACTGGCAACAAAAACAACAACGGGTTTGCCAAAATACTAATGAAGCAATTGGTGAGCTATAAGAGGTGGGCTCGATTGTGCCAAGACAAGGCGAAAGCGACGATATGTATTAACGGGATTGTCACAAGGATCTTGGAAGCATGTAGCGTGACCATTAGGTCAAAACCTATCGCTCGAGAATATATTGACATCGCTTATCTTGTGCATCACAAGATTTTGAAGAAGGGGTCGCGTAGAGATATCTGGTTGTACAACAAGTTTAGGCCGACAGCTTCGAGGATTTTGCTCCCAAACACACAATACACCACGCTTGCACTCGAAATGAATGTTGCGTTCTTGCCTCTAGCGGAGTGCCTTATTGGACCTCGAGTTCAATGAAGCAGACCGACATGAGAAGCTGAACCCGCTAAAGAAGACCTTGGAGAGCTTGAGTGCTATTATTTGATGAGTATCATGAACAGAGAATGTCAAAGGGGTTAGAGGCTGCTCACAAGCGTATTGGTCTTCTGCAAAGGTTGTGTAAATTGAATGCCAAGCAGATCAGCAACCTCACAACCTCGTTTAACTCGCTTAAATTCAACTCCAGCTCTCGGAGAGAAAGGCGTTTGACTCCTCCGGACCTCAGAGAACCAACTCCACCAGCTTTCAGATGCCCTGCTTCCACCTTACGGCAATCTAATCGGCGATCATCATCAGAACAACCTCGCAGGGCATCAGCATACACCCATCGACCGATGCCTCATATTGAGCAACAGGAGACAGCGCAACATTTCGAGCAATAGCAAATACTCCCTCGATACCCACATTTTGACCTTAACTTGACTGAAGACTTTGGGAATTCGTTAGAAATTTACAATTCTGCGTACAACTATGCTCTTCCAGGCACTTCAGAGTCATAACCAGAGGCGAGTACAGAACTGTCATTCCACAAGAGATCACCAACCAGGACCCGAAGAAGAAGAAGCAGAAGCAATGAGCCACAACATTTCGGTACAGAGGTTCAACCACAGGACGTTTTGGCACAACCCACTTTGAACTTCTTGGATCCATTAGAGGGTACATCGAGCTTCTCATACTACCAACAAGAGCCTCAGCCTCATGATGGTAGTATGGATATGGATCCCGCCGGGTGGGCCTTGTTTGGAAGCCGTTAAACAAAGGTACCTATTCCACACTCTTTTATATATACCACTGCATGCTTGTTTATTGTTTGTTGATCTAGAATTCTCTTTCACGCTTTATACACACAAGAGACTGTGTGATTTAAGTTTGGGGTTGGATTCTAGACAATATTTGATCATGTTTTCTTTGTTCTTATTTTCTGTTTTCATGCATACATGCAAGGCATAGAAAAGCAAAAAAAAATACAGAATAGAGTGTCATGTAGCTTATACTTATTTAGGATCAAATCTAGTTATGTATTGGGGATAATGATGATTCCACCTCGCATGCATGCTGATTTTTGTGCTAAATTCACTGCTCTGAGTTAATGTTGTTTGCTGCTTGGTTTCTGGTCCGAAGTGTAAGACTGCACCATGCTAGGAATGTTTAGCCTATGTTTCACAACTTTGCTGAATTTTGCTGTGATTAGACGCCACTCTTTGCTAAGTGATAACCTGAACTGAATGCTTAATTATCAAGTCTATGCATTGAGTTTGAACTTGTGGATCACAAAATACTCGAATTTCCTTTCACCATCTGCATCTAACATGTTAATTCGATTAGACTCCCACCTTAACCCCTACCTCCTTTCAAACCCTGCGTTGTTTGTTGTGTGACTGTGAGGCCTATTTTCGGTCTAATCTTGGTATAAAGTGTTAAGTGAGCGCCGACAGGAACAAGGTTTCATGTAGTATCTGGTTAACGATTTTTGAATCAGACTAGGCGTAGGTGGTTTATGGGTATTGGATACTTGTTTATTATAATTGGGAAAGGAATAAAGAAAAGAATAAGGGCATGAGTTACAGAATCTAAGGGGAGAAAGAGCACAAAAATGTATGTATCTTTTAGTAAAAGGTTTTGGGAAATCAAAATTCGGAATTGGGTTTTAAGAAGAGATAAAGAGATAGACAATGTTGGAGTGTCTTGAGTATTAAAAGTGAAAGTAGAACCAGAGTTGTTATGTGTTATGATCCAAAACATCTAGAAGAGTTGATTTAAGAAACACCTCTCCTTAGATTAGCACTGCAAAAGAAGTTTCTGAAGTTGATCTTATTGAGCGTTTGGCTGAAAGAAGAAAAGTCTTCCTTATTAAAAAAGGGTAGAATTAGGACTGGACATAGGGTTTTAGAATGAATAAGTTTTGAGCTCGAATTGTAGGCACTGGGTAGATGAGACCTTGTTTCTGTATGCATTTGTGGGTTCTCACCTTTAGCCTTATGCTAAAGCTTATTCCATTCTAAGTGATCCTTGCGCCGATTTGATGAACATTATATTGAAGAGATCACTTTAATCTCTTAGACCATCCCTTAGCCAAACGAGTTCTTAGAAAATGCATAGCTTGATTCATGGTGTGGATTGAATTAAATGTTAAAAGGAATGGTGTATTTGAATGAAACTGTAGGTTGAGGTTTGACTTAGTTGAACTGAGATAAGCACGGCTAACGTTTTCAGAGTATGACTTGTTTAGTACTGCAGTCAAGAACATCAAAACATAACATTGAGTTCAACATCTGAATCAGCTTGCTTTGGTTTTGAATCCCCGCTAAGCGACCTCTTCTTTGAGTTTATCTTGCCTGTTTGCTTGAGGGCAAGCAAAGAATAAGTTTGGGAGAGTTGATATATGTGTATTTTAGTGTGTTTTAGTGGTATTATTTTGCACACTTTATATTCGTATTCACAGCATTTGTACCTTTTTAGATGTCTTTTAGATTCATGTTTCATGCATTGCGTAGAATTGCATACATGTTGCATAAAAAGAGTTGTAGGTACTTGAAGAGCATAGTTGGAGCACTCTGGAAGCTGTGGAGGCACTGGGACTGGACGATGAGCTTGGACACAACTACTAAAGTCGAGCTTCACCCTAGACTCGAGTACAGATAGGAGTGTGGCGATAGACTCGAAATGGAGGAGAGCTGCAAGTGAGAATCAAAGTGTGATTGGAGGTGGGAGACAACAGGTGAAGCAAAAGTACATATCTAGTCACTAAGGCTCGAAATGGATTCGAGTGTTTTGTATTTTGAGACACAAGGTTTCTGATCATGGACCTGATCAGCGTCTGGATCGAGCTTGACTTCAAGATCCACTGAAGACTGGGCCTTTTTTTACTGGGCCTAATTTTACTTGTGTTTGTGCCGAATATTCTATATACTTCGAGTGGGGATGTCTTTTGGGGATCTATCTAGTTTTTTATCCGAGTGATTACTCTTTTTCGAGAAAGCAGACTGAGCTCTTTGTAATTCCAGAACGAATCTTTCTGATTTGGTTTTACTTTTTATGCAATTCAGTTTTTACGTTCAGTGTTGATTTCAATATTCATTCAAGTTTATCAGTAATGTTATTCAAGATTGATTTCGTGTTTAGCATTAATTTCATGAATTCCGAGTAGTTACCTAGGGATCTTGAGGATGAGTTAGATCAACGTGAAGCTTAGCTTTTCTAGGTTGCTTGAGGTTAGAATTGTTAGGATCTCTTCTATTTTGGTGCGTTAATTACTAGCTCTATTCTGATAACCTGGAGCTTGTTGAGAGACGCTCTAGCATCTGATCGGTGTTTGATAGAGTGTCTGACTCAACCACTTCAGGGATTTACACGCTCGGATCGAGGGATCAAATGTCCGAGGTGTGAATTGGCTCTAAGCGGGTTGATCATTTATGCCAGGTAGATTATAAAACACCTATGGGGATAGGGTCTGTTAGTAGTTAACTCGAGTTTGTTTGCCACGAGAGTGGATTCATTATTATCGTTCTCGCTGCCTAGAGATTACTTTATTTGGTGTTGTCAAGCGCCTAGTTGACTTAAGAGTCACGCTGATCCGTGATGCTCATCCTCAGGAACCTGTTTTCTTACCTTGTGTTAAAGTCACTCTTGACATTGCTGCTTATTGCTTTGTTTTAATTTCTTTATTATTGATGATTGATTTGTTCATTTTTATTTTAAGTACGATCTAGGTTGTTAGACAAACCAAACTTTGATTGGCTTAAATTGGGATAGTTTACTGCATTCTTAGTGTTAACTACATTCCCACTTGGTTTGACACCTATTATAGTACACCGACATATTAGTGTAATAGAATTTGAAAAACAAAGTAAAAAATCTTGTTATCAGTTAGCTGTGAACTCAGAGTTTCGCCGAACAAATTCCTCTGTACGCTGATGACCACGTCCATAGGAAGTCTGTTTTCTTGCACGCAAAGGTGTCCGATTCCATTCAACTTGGTTTTTACCGCGATTCAATTGAAACGCTCGTTGTTTCTCTGTTATGCCTCTTCGATCTATGCTAGTAGATTCTGTAGCATAGCTACAAACATTGGCGGCTCGGCTGGTGATCTCAGAAGGTTTGCAATTTTACGAGTTTATTTGTGGTTATTCTACACTGTCTGATCCTGGTTTGGAGCTGAATCACAAGTTAAGTTGAGTTGTTCTAGAGTAGGATCATCGACTCGTCCTACTGGTGTGATGTGCTAGTTTCTTGACATAGCTGCCACAACTGTTTTTTTACTTCTTTTTGCATGAAGAATTCCTTCAATATCTTCCCCATAGATATCGCTAATTGTTCAAACCGGATTTAGCACAAAGGTTCTAATCCAACTCAGAGATTTTAGAGGGAAGATTGTAAGGATTTTGTTCTTTTGAAAGAAATAAAGCGAATAGCCGAGAACAAGAATGTTTAATTGCTCTCAATTGCTTGTGTGTTGTTATGAAAAATTTGGTCTCTTTGTAGAGATTTCCTCCTCTATTTATAGATCAAATATCAATTTTTATATTTGATATATATATTTGAATTTTCTTTTATCTGATCTAGTTTCCTTTCTAATATTAATAACTAAAATTTTTAAAAGGGAAATGTTAATGCATCCGGAAATAAACACTTTGAGACAGTTTGGTCCATATCCGTTGTGGGCGTTAGATCATTGAGAGGACCTTTCCCTAGTACGAGAGGGCCGGGAAGGAGGCACCTCTGGTGTACCAGTTATCTTGCCAACAGTAAATACTGGGTAGCCAAGTGCGGAGCGAATAACTGCTGAAAGCATCTAATTTTACATTAACAGGAATTCCCTGTTCGTATCGAAAAATTGTAAGAAGAAAATCTTTTTTAGTTAGACATATGGAATTAGCTAAGCATTTTATTTGAACTTTTAATTAGGGAAGAAAGGTGGATTTGAAAGTTAAGTTATTGAAAATTTACTTTTTTTTTAGAAAAGCAGTAGCAGCTGCAACAGGAGCTGAATATGTAAAAAACCCTATCTGGGTTGTATCTGAAGAGATGGAAAGGGATGTTTTTATGTCAGCAATATAGAGGCAGTTACAAATGAATCGAAAATAGAAAATATGATATTTTTTTTAGATTTGATATTATCTCAAAGATCTTTACGAGTTTTTCAGAAATATTCCAAATCGGAATATGAATATTTCCATTTTTTTTCTTTGATAATGTGTCAGCCGAATTCATCTTGTTCTAAAAAGTGACGAGTTGTCAAGGATGGACTCTTTCCAAGTTCACATCAATTTGACGAGATGCCTTTTCAATTATATTTCCTAATTTATGACTTTAAGATTTTAAACATCAATTATTGTCCGTGGATCAAAGTATGATCTTAGATCCATCTCCAATAAAGCCCACAAAATTTAGTCTCATGTCTTTCCACCTAATTCTGATCAGGTGGAGATGAACAAATAAATGAATAAATTAAGTGTTTAAGAGATCGTCAAACGTATTCTTTTGCGACAAAAACATCTATATCCTGACAAACCTAACGTGGCTAGTAGATTAGTATAACAAAATCTAATAAAATATATCAAAGGTATAACTCTATAATAACTTCAAGGACATTAAAGCAGCCGTTTAAGAAAAAAACCTACTCTTCCCATATTTGGGCTGTTTGCTAATGTTCTAATTGTTCTTAGTTAAGAAAAACATTGCGCCAAATGAGCAAATTACTACTAATACCTCAGCATATTAACAAAAAGAAGTTAATTCACATTGTCTATCATTAGGTGTCTTAGTGCATTTCTATCATTTATTTACTACTCTGGGCAAATTCCGACACACGTCAATTAGGGAATATAGCAAGCCACTTAGCCGTCAAACATTTTCTATGGCCAATCTAACTTCTCCCCATCCGCATGATCTCAAATTATAGGAACTGAACATATAAGTTTCTAGCTTTGTACACTACAAAAATATAAGGTATTTTTCGAAGACATTCCTACTGAAAAAGCCGTTAGAACTATTGCGACAAAATTCTGATGAAACTTGACCACAAAGTTAACCTTTCAACTTAACCACAAAGTTAACCTTTCAGGAAACCGTTGGTAAATTACTGACAGCCTCTTATTCGTCGCAAACTGTCATAAATGTTCTAACATTTTCCTACAATCATCGATGAAAAATAAATCACGTCAGAAATAGTCAGAACATTTACGACGATTTTCTGTGGATTACGAAATAATTTTATAATATTTACAATTTAAAATTAAAACCTGTCAAAAACCGTCAGAAATTATTTTTTAATTTATAAAATATATAATTTAAAATTAAACTCTGTCAGAAACTGTTGGAAATTTTTGACAGTTTCCGACGGTAATAGTCACATTAGAAACCTATATTATCCATATATTAGCTCTGTTTGTAATGAAAAATTAGTGTCTGTCGGAAGCCGTAGGAAACCATATGATGTTTTCCTTTATTTATCCACGACATTCATTTTCCTCCATCACCCTTTCCTTTATGCACATCAAAATTTATAATGTCAAATTCGAATTTCCGATCGTAGATAGACGGACCACGTATTGATGAAGCAATGGGGTCACAAACCAAAGACTATGCCGCTGGGGTAAAATTTTTTATGGAGTTTGTGGCGTATCAGAGTGTAACGCTCCAAACAGGTAAGATGTATTGTCTTTGTATAAAATGTCAGAATATGAGATTTCTTACTCTTAAAAACGTTTGGAATTATCTTTGTAGTAGATAGTTTTTCATATTTATAAAATATGATATTCACATGGAGAAGATGGTTCGAATGTTAACTTTGCTAGTAATAGTGGACATGGTAATGCTGATATAGTTGGAGAATCAGCTAACCAGGTAAAAGAAGAAGTTGATGTTAATCTTGGAAATAGTATTCAATATAATGAGGGTGTTTTAGGTGCGGAAACAACAGTCATGGTGGAAAACAATGTAGGTATATTTCAAATGATAACAATGCATTTAGGAAGAATTTTCCATTTTTTACCGAGGCCAGAAATAGAAAGAAGAACCAAATGTCGATGCACAAATTTTTTTTAGTATGTGGGATGCAAGAGAGTGGCCATTGTATAGTAAATGTAGCGATGATGTTTCACTAATGTCGGCCACGTCTGAGTTAATGAATATCAAAACATATTATAATTTGCTGGAAAGCTGTGTCGACGCATTAGCTGGTCATGTTAGGAAACTTCTTCCTGTAAATCATACATAAGCTACATCGTTCTACGAGATCCAGAAATTGGTAGCCGGCCTCCGATTATAATATCAGATGATAGATGTTTATGTAGACAATTGCATGATCTTCTAGTGGGAGGATTCCAGTGAGATGTGATGTGTCTAATTTTTGATGGTTTAAAGTCTTGTTTTAGGTAGTTTTGCATTCGTTTAGCTAGATTTTTCATGCACTTAGGTCCGATTAGGTTAGTTTTGCACTTTTTACATGGAGTTTGGAGTTTTATCTAGGAAAAGGAGCAAAAAGGAGCTAAAACTGGAGCTAAGGACAATTGGATCAGCTGTGAGGCAAAAAAGATCGTGCAAACTTGGATCACTACCTCGTGGATCGTAAGGCGAGGACTACTCGGCACACTCAAGAGAAGATGCCTCAGTCACCAGCCTCGACCTATCTGCCGTGAGGGAAGATAAATCTTTTACACTCGGACCAACTACTCAGTCACAACCCCCGATGATAAAAAAAGAACCACTCCTTGGTGCCCAAGCTCGCGCAAGGACTCCGAGGGCAAGATTCCTAGTTGCCCGATTTAGGTCGTGTTTGACCATTAGAGTTACGCAAATAACCATATAAATACCCTCTAATCAATCTCTTATCATTTTATCTGATGTTTTAGTTGAAAAACTCTTTCTATTTTCTTGTTGCTTTCATTTATGCTTGTTTAAGGTACTCTTTATGTTTATGCTTTTAATGGAATGAATTAAGTTTGATCTTCATCTTTACTTTCTGATTTTTATTTTTATGTTCTTCATGTTTATGCAAGTTAGATCTCCCTCACTCCTCCGCTCTCAACCCATGAGGCGTGAGTAGATCCTTGTGGATCTCGAGGATAGGGAGATCGGAGGTGAATCCACCAATTCTCTCGCGTGCAAACCATGATCTAACTCCGATCTCTTCTCACATGGCTAAGCTTAATGCTGATCTCTCCCTGATCAAGAGATCTGATTTGGTCTGTGATCTAAGGATAGCGCAGAACAAATCGGAGACCAAGTGCCATGTGAGTGATGGTTTGATCCACCGAAGAGAGATCTAGTATGTGGGTTGGCCATTAGATGTATTGGCCTAAAATTAAAGCTTCTGATTCGGTATGATCGTGGCTAGTGTCGTAATGTGATACACACCTCAAGGTGCTTCTCTAAGGTTGATTGGAATGAATCTCAATCAAAGGGAAACCAAAAAGCTTCATTTGCTAAGATGTAGATGTGGTGCGGAAGTTGGTGGATGGAAGAGTGATCCACAAGAAGAATGGAGGCTTCT
>OVBA01008855.1:0-11648 GCA_900406435.1 Lepidium aucheri | reverse complement strand
AAAACAACCTAAAATGATACTCTAAAACCATTAAAAATCACACTCATCATCTATCATGTCCTAATGCAACGTCTGTTATGTTCCTATTGTTACAGCTTCTTATATTCATAACGTTGTTGCAAATATGGATTGAAATTTTTTATTTAACTACCATATATTGAATTTACATTTTCACGGTAAATAACTTATTTTTGCTTATAAAGAAATTGCATCATTTTTTAGAGATTTAGGCAAGCATACATTATCTTTGGATGAGGTAAGGCACCTTGAAGAAGTCATTCCGATCATCCTTTGTAACTTGGAAAATATAATGCCTTCTTCATTTTTGATGTAATGGAACATCTCCCATTACATCTGTCAAGATGAGTTCAGTGTAACTAGTATTCAGTGTAATGGGTTCCAGCAAGATGAGTTCAGTATAACTAGTATTCACATGCGGTGGAAGCTAGCAAAATATGATCTCTTTATATTAGGGTCACATTCTGACCAGGTATGCTATATAAAGTACCCAAATATCGGGGAAGAATAGATATGTGGGTTGTAGCTATTCCTATTACGCCCCAAGGTCGAGTAGTAGGTGTATCTTTAAACGACCTTTTACTACAGAGAACTAGACTCACACTATAAGATGTTGATAGTTTGTTAGATGTTGCTCTAGCTGACCACATCTCGACTCCAAAAATTAAAGATTTAGAAGGCATATCAGAAGAACCTGGTTGTGAGTTTAAGGATGACACAGACGGTTTGCAGTCTGACAACTTATTTGCCACAAAGTAACATTTAATTTTAAGATTAAAATGTTTTCATGTTTAATATAGCTATGTGTTGTGTTTCATTTGTGTTTATAACCTTACTAGTAATTACTATTTTTAAGACAATCTAATTTTACATATTTTACAAGTACCGTAATCCATATATTATTATTTGACACACATTAAACATAGAAACACTTAGATATATGATATTGGAATACAACATAAGTTCTTAAGGAAAAGAACTTCAACAAAACTCATGAAAACATAGAAAAAATAAAAACATGGATTGAGACACATACGCTACTAGAAACACAAATTTTATTTTTAACGGTCTTGTAAGACATACAGATCTGCTAGGTTTGATTGTTAGCACATATCGTCTATATGCCAACAAAAAGACAGAGCAAAACAATGCTTGCAAATGATACGAAGTGTAGGGTGATCCATTTGACAGGACGCTATGTCCTATAATATTCCCCACCTAAGTCTTTCTCGAATAAATGCCTTCCAGGTGTGCTCATAGCAACAATCTAGTGACACTCTTGGTAGTCGATGTTGATTACTTTGGTAATATCAGGGACAAGTTCAAGAAATGATTCGAAGACTAGTTTTCTGACCTCTTTGTTACCACAAAGACATAAAAATGTTGCATATTCGAACCGAGCATAGAACATATGTGGAGCAGCACTAATTAACATGTTAATACCTTCTTGGGATGGACCAGCCGTAAAGAGTATTTTTAGGCCAATAACGTGCTGTCAACAAGATGACCAACAACAAGAAAGGACGTTATAGTAAATCTGTCTCACCAAACTGCGGAACAAAGATGTATTTGTCAATATCTACTCCGGCTAAAACTTCAGCTGAGTAAACCATTTCCTTGAAGTCGGGTCTAGCGACAATGATTGGCCCGAGCTCACGAAACCCTCCCTTCCCTACACGGTAAACTATGTCGCAAACAATTCCAAAATGAAGAAAATACTCTTTTTCTATGAGTACCTTCGCGTGTTGTACTCTAATTATAGGCTGTCGTACCACTTGACCCTAGCCGTTGATATTACACAAACACCATTTAACCGTTCGTTTGTCTCATCAAATCATGTCGGGCCCTTTCAGCTTTTATTGAAACTAGTACCATAGAGTCCGTTAGAACAATTTTATTTACTGTAGTGTTTAATCTAATAGCCATAAACTTATTGTGTTATAAAAGATTCAAATTAAATTTTAATTTTTTTCCATTACAATAATCTTGAAAATTAAAATTAAATTTAAATTCTTAAAATACTTTGATTTATATTGTATAAGAAAAATTATTTATATTTTTGAATGCATAATGAAATTATATTTTATATTACATACTATATCGTCTGAAAATGTTTTAATGTCTTATGATTCCGTATGGAATTAAAAAATGTTTCATACGGCTCCAGATATATTTTCTGTCTGGAATGAGATATTTTAACCTAATAGTGAATTGTCTCCTTCTTCTCTCATTTACCCCTACTCTTTTAACTCTTACCTCTCTCAGCCCAACCGCTTCTCTCCTTCTGAAGCTCTACATTCTAGCGATCTTCCATTATCCGGCCACAAAAAAAAACACTCCAGACAATAACCACGTGAAATCCTATGAGTTCTCTAACCTTTTCTGTTCTTTTTTTCCGTTTTAGGTTAGTATAAATTTTCTAAAAAATTGGTTGCTTTTCCGCTTTTGTCGTGAAATTATCTGGTGGTCCTTCACTCGTACAAAATTATTTTTGTTCTTTTTCTGGCCCTACATCCGCTTTTGGTGCTTCCTGATTTTGTTTTCCCTTTTCTGTTGCTATCGATGTTGTTCAATAAAATCTAACCCTAGTTTGTTAGTTTTTTACCAACTTTTTCTTTGAAATCACTCCAGATCTGATCATGTATATTGTTTTTGGCGCAGATACGAACTTCTCTCCACTCTTTCTGTTGGTCCACACAACTCACTTTAACTTCTTTGATCCTAACAAATTCGACAAGTTGTGTTTAAAATGACCTGTATATAATATTTTTTTGTATCTTTACAATATGATTTCATATTGAATATTATATTGGCTAGCAACTGTTTACATTAAATCTTGTCCGAATGTTTGTCTTCTTGTTGCTTATTTTAACGCAGGTTTAGAATATTAGAGCTAAGTTAAATTATTATTTTTATTACTTAGCAATGATTGGTTTGGTTATAACATATACATTGCCAAGATTGATGCTTACACTTCATTCTGTCTTTATACCTTGCAAATTCTTTGAAGACCCTCCGAACTGAGGGTGATTCCAATTACTTTTGTGGACCAACACCCGAGTCAACACCAGGTTCTACTCAGCAGGATGAGCAGTCAGGTCAGACATTGAATTTGACACGACAAGTTGATTGCAAGAGGGAAGGACAATCTGCAAAAATTGATCCTGACCTTCACGATGGTTCAACATGGTTTTACTATAAACCTTTGGAAACTGAGTTTACTATCTTAAAAAACATTTTTGTTACTTATTGTGATAAATGGTATACATTACTAACTTTCATTTCACTTATTCGTATAGGTTCAAGTTTGACTTAGCAATTCAAAAATCAATATTGGCAATGACCCACAAGTACATAAAGCACACTTGTCCTAGGTATTCAAAACTCAAACATGAGGGGAAAATGTGGTTTCGAACATTTGCGGTAAGTTAGTTTACTGGTTTTTACTTTCTTTTTAACAACTAACCATTAAGTATGTATTCACTAAGTCTTTCTATTCTTTGAAGCTACATTTCTCACTTCACATGGAAACCAGAGAAGACACCACATATCCGTAGCACATTTAACAAGGCAGCAACGGAATCATACTCGAAGCATATGTGTGAGTGAAAGAGAAAATGGAACAAGGGAAACGTCTGTCATGAAGGATTAGACAAAACATGTGGGAGGGGTTCAATAAATATTGGTCGTTGCCACAGAAGACTGCAGAGGCTCATATCAATTCTAAGAGCCATCATAGGGACCTCAAAGGGAAATGTATAGCTGTTCAATAGTAGCAGCTCCAAAATTTTCAAGCAGAGGGAACTAGAAATGGTATACTCTTCATTTCTCATTTATGTAACTCTCATTTCTGATAACTTGTTATCATATGTATCTAAAATTATTATTCATGTGTAATTGCTAATTTGACCTTTATCTTACCTATATAGACAAAAGAAAACAGTTGGTGAGTTACCAGATTTTTTAGTGCTCACAGAGGATACACATACAAACAAGAAGACAAAGCGGATGCATGACCTACTTGCTGTTGAGGTCATCGACTCAGTTAAAAAGATGAAGGATGAATGGTTGTCACATATATCTCAAGCCGACTCAAAAAATATATTTCATAAAATCACCCAACCAGCTGAACTTAGCAGAGATCAGATCAATCAGATGAAGATAGAGCTATTTACCTAAATCTTGGTTTTAGTTATACTTACTAACTAGTACACCATTCAGACTAACTGGTTTTCTTATTCATTTTTGTATCCTTTATAGAAGACACATAACCTTTGTGGCCGCCACAGTGGTTTGGGAAGCCTTACTTAGGGACCCAAACTTCCACAGCTCCACCACAAACTGTGCATCTAATGGTTGCAGTTGAGATTGCAGGATTTAAGAATTGAAGGACATGATTAAAACACTCCTAGAAAAACAACAAAAGTTTGAAGACTTGTTCAAGAAGATTGATCCTATTGTTCCTATTTACGACAACCTACAACAGACATAGCATTCCTGTCTGTAATCCATCTTGAATGGTTATTCCAAACGACAAATTGCAGACGATATTTGCTGTTCAAAATTGACTTTTTTTAGTGGTATTAGTAACTAATAGTGTTCTATAATTTTGATACGCATACATTTTTTAAGAAATATTGTAGCTTAGTGGCATGTATACTATTATTTCATATTTATTAGTTCACACCAAAATTCACCAAAATTTAAAAAAAAATTGGATTAAATTTTAAAAAGATAACAACATTTGCTTTTCCGAAAGTTGTATCTTCGATCTAATAAACTTAGTCAATGTTAATAATCAAATAATTTTATTTTGTTTTTTTACATATGGATAAATTTATGTGAACAAATAAAAATAAGTGATAAATGTAGGTAATGAAGAAAATTATATTTTATTGATATTATTAGGGTATTTAGTTTAAATCAAGACTTTGCACCAATAAATTTAAAATATATAACTATGATTCTGAACTATTTTTAGCTTTTCTAATTAAATAAATATCTAGAAATTATTCTAGCTTTTTCTGATTAAGTTATTTATGTTTAGCTACAAATTTAAACACAATAGTATATTATTAAATCACTTGTGAAATCTAAAAAAAAAGATGAAGTTATCAAATAGCTTTTATAAAAAAGGAAAAATTATTTTCCTATACATATATATATATATATATAAATACACAAAATTTTAACATTAATTAAGTAAAAGATAATATAATATAAGAAAAAATAAATATATAAACACAATATTATTTTACTAAAAAAACAAATCAAGATTCAATGTTTCTTTCTCTATATATAACAGAGCCACAACTTCTGCTACTTCTGATACTTCTTCTTGTTTTTTCAATCTCTTGATTTCAGTCAAACATATCTTTAGAAGGAAATACTTAATAACAATGGCTTTAAACGACGATCTTGAATTTTTGGTTGACACCGATTCCTTCTGGTTTTCAGATTCTTCAGGAACTTTGAGTGCACTCATGGTACTTTCTTTAACCCTCAGTTTACTTTATTAAATTTCATTGTTGTATCTTAGGGTAAGCATATGAACGTAGATTCTTGCACGCATAATGTTTTTAACCATTTTGTAAAAAAATTAAATAAAATAAATTTTATAATAAAAATATCAAATATTTATTAAAACCGTAAAATTATGACTCATAATTGTCAAATAACTCGTAATTATCAAATGTCTTGTCATATCGAATACTTCTATTTTCAATACATGGTCGTAATATAATATTACCCATATTATTATTATCAAATAAGTTTTAATATCAAATAATTGTAATATCAAGTACCGTATATTTTTATTATATGAATTATAGTTATAAAATAACTCATAATTATCGAATATCAAATAATCTAGTTTTGTATTTTTGAATATCTTGCATACATATATGAATATTAAATATTTATAAAGTAATTATATTATATATATATGTTATTGTTTAGAACTTAGATATGCTTATAAAGTAAAAATATACACGAAATTATTTTTCTGAAATATAAAGTTTTACTCTCAGATGTGAGTTAATCTAGACTTTTTTATATATTATTACTTTTTATAATTTACAAATAAACTTATATTACACATAATAATTAAATAAGACTTATAGATATATAAATATTATTATTATCATATTTTAATTAGTAACTCGTGTTTGTTTAAAACTTTTATATGTTCAGCAGTAAAAAAATATATCTTATAAACTAATATAAATAATATATATATATATATATATATATTTATGTATGCACTGAAATATATATATATTTTTACGTAATATAATGTTTTTTATAATATATTTAATCTTTTATAATTTATTTCATAATTTTTTCTATGTCGAGAAATAAATATTTTTAAGAAAAATTTAAATGTTGGAAAAATCTAAAACTTTTTACACGTACTTATTTGATTCTTTTATAGAAAAAAATCATATAAAATATAAAACATATAATTTAATTTGATATCGAATCCTCTATTATTGAATTTACTATTTATGAAAGATTTGATATGATTCAGTTTTTTAGAGAACGAATCCATTAGTACCGAAAAAAATTTTGTTTTGGGAATACTAAAAGTTTGAGGACATGAATTATAAATATTTACAATTTATAACACAACTTTAAAGGATTTTTCTTTTAATAGTATTAGATTACATATAACCAAAGATGATAATTTTAATATTGTTTACGCATACATGAAAATATCAGGAAAATCCTTCATCGCTGGTTTCAGAAAATACACACAATGAGTTAGGTGGATTGGTTCATGTCTCTATCACCACAAGTGATGTATCTCCTATGCCACAAGTAGAAAATTCAAACACTGGTCAAGAGACATTGAAAATACCTTCAAGCTTTGGTCAAGATCTCACAACCATACTAACATATAATCAAAACTTTCTTCAAGGAAACGATTGTTCTAACAATTTCAATGCTGCAGAAAACCTCTATGACATGGTATGAACATTACTTAAAACACTTCTTTAACTAATTAGTTCATATCACTAATCAAATACCAACTAATATTTATGAATTTGCAGTCGTCTACAAGATTTAGCAATGTGCAGAGAGAAAATTTGTACAATGGAAATAGTATCCCAACCTCGACTATTAACCTCATGACCAGTGCACTACAATTATTTGATTTTCAGCATGGACCTCAAGACAAAAGTCATCAACAACCTCTATTGACTCAAGTGAACCCCAATTTCTCCCAAGAGCCATACGTTTCAACAATGGTATCAAATTTCTATAAATCATTACTTTTTAAGATCAAATATACTTAAAATCTTCAATATTATGATAAGTCAGATGAGGAATAATCTACAAGAATTTGGGATTTCAAATGGACTTTCCAATCTCAGTTATATCCATGGGTGTGAAAATTTTCATCCTTCTGTGTACGTAAGCTTATAATATTTTGTTTTTTCCTCAAATATATGAAATGCTTTAGAACTAATAATAAGAAAAATAAATATTGATCAATGCAGGCTTCAAGAGGACCAATCTGATCATAACAACTTAATAATTGAACAACTCAAGCGTATTTACAAAATTGATCAGATGCAACAACCAAAAACATCAAACATGTATATCCCAACATCAATGTAAGAGAACTCTTTTTTATTATTATTTTAAAACTAATAACCCACATGTGGTTAATATTATATGTGTTTGATCTGTATCCAATTAATAATTTTTAAGGGGTAAAATGCTAAATAATCAATTCCAAATTTCTTTTGAATGCTACAACGATCCAGAGTATAGTCCTTAAATGATTTCCAACACTCTTAGACTAAATAAGTGAATATATGTGTATATATATATATATTCAATTTTTATTTATTTTTTTACACTCTAATACAGGTCAAGAAATTACACACCATTAGTGCAGACGTCATATCAGCCTGGACCAATAGCTTATGTCTTCCAAAACCCAAGCTTGTTAAATACTACTCATCGTACTCGTGGAAGGTAATATTATTGTCTTACCACACATGTCTGTTTGAATATTTTATATGATTTAACATTTTTGAACATAATATAATATTCTCAAATGTATTATGCCTGGAATAAGTCAAAGTTTTGTTTCTTCTACTACGACTAATACTATCCATAATAACATGTCTCTGGTACCTGTAACGCAAACCCTCCTAACCCCTCCCAGGTAACAAAACTCTCTCCTACCATTCATTTATTGCACATATCATTGTTTATCAAAAATAGAGTTTATGTATTGGTAAACAATATGTAGACATTATTATGCAAGAGAAAAGGGAGAGCAACATGTTTCAGCAATGCCATCTTTGGTGTCCACCACTCAAGCCCTCTTAACTTCTCCAAGGTAGCAAAATTTCCTACTAGCATATATCAATCTATTCATAATAAACATGCATTAAAAATACATTGTTAATTTCATGTAGTTTTGTGTGTTAGTATTACATATAGCAACTTTGTTTTTTCTTAATTTAGGTATTTATAAAATTTATCTAATGGTAAACAAAATTTAGGCAAAATTCTGCACAAGAAAAGGGGAAACAACATGTTTCAGCAATTCCCTCTTTCAACCCAAATCTCTATAATCAATACCAAAGTTCATACACAAATTCCTTGATTCAACAGGTTAAGTTATTTTATCTTATCTTTGGATTTATATGTCAAATATTTTTTTTGTTGAAGAATGATCATGAGCAATACAACTACTTAATCTATTACAACACAAATTTATTACATAAAATTTGGGTTAAACACTTGTTTAATAATATCAAACTTTGGTGTCTACTACTGCAGAGTGGAAATGTAAGACAACATAATTATTACGACCAATGTGAAAAGGAACATCCTTCATCTCAAAGAAGGGTACATGCATTCTCAAAAAAATAAGCATTTCATTTTTTTCTTTTTGACTTAAGAAGTGTGACAATATATAAGTCAAATAATCATTGCAGAGGATCATGTTACCATATCAAGAAAAAAGTATTGCGGATTCATCTATTATACATTTGCGACAAGATGAAAAGATGCATCCGAGAGAAATCAATCACCATGAAGAGAGGTTTGTCTATTCTAACTAGAAATATATCTATATAATCATAATTGTTAGAAAAAAATATTTATAACTCCTACGAAATAGTTGGTAACTTGGTTTAATTCAGTAAACTCTGTTTAAAATCTCAAACTAAAATCTAATTAAGAAAAAAGAAAATAAAATTTTGTCATGATCATGAATATTACTGATGTGTTTACTAATTATTTCAGCTCTACAAAAAATACATTGTATGATCCACTTTATGCATGTGTGGGCTTACCTATTGATCCTCATCTGAGGCTCTTTTGATTAAATTTATTCAACAGGTAACTCATTGATATAAGTTATACATAATGAGTTTAAAATAGAGAGCCTTAGATACTAGAAGAATACCACCTACTCCTAACTAAACAAAGTGAATACCCAAAAATGGTGGTCATTTTAAAACCCCTTAAATGATAATAATTGAAAAGTATTACATTATAATCTCATACACCTTTATTTTTATAAATTTTGCAGGTATGCATAACTTATATGTTTGAACATTGGGTCAATATGCTTTATTGATGGAAAAATTATTTTGAGACTCCTACTCTAAATTATATAAACAACTATGGATGAATGTATATGCTTCTTGTTGCATGTGATAAACATTTAAAATTTGTGCGTTTTATACTAGTGAATTATGCTGTATTACTTTTTAAATTAAAAAATTTTCGTTAGAGCATAAGAAATATCTAAATTTTATCAACAAAATTTCTAGATATATATCTTTTATAGTTTGGATTTTATTTTAGCTTTTGATTTTTGACAAGTAAGCTCTTTTGTGTATCATAGAAAGAAGTAGTTTTTTTTTGGCGCCTTTCAGCATTTTATTAACTCCCAAAAAACAGAAGTCGACAAAGAAAATATTAGAGAACATTACAAGCAAAAAAGGTTTGTATGAAAAGTAGGCACAATCCCAACGATTCAACAGCGAGACTTAGAACTCTCAGCTCATACTCGTTGGTCTCGATCTATGTAAAAATGAAGCCAAGCAGGTCCTCCAGTAGCTACATAGGAGTTGTATCGTCCATCCTTGATTACACTTTGAGCTATCTTCCGAGCCACACAATAAGCTTTGTGTGATGATATAGTTAATGTGCACTTCTGAAATCTCTGTCATAGCTGGCCAATTCGGGACACTAGAGTGTGATACTTGGGCCATAACTTATGCTTATTGACAGCCTCTAGCATAACTTTATTCTCACAGCATATTTCGATATTGTAGAAATGCAAGTCTATTAAGCTTTGCAGAGTCCACACCATAGCTTTAAAATCTGAAATGTTTATATTTGGCGCGGAAATCCCTGCATCATGAGCATGTATCAAGCTAGTACCATGATGAACTCTAATGATCCACGCTTGCCCTTGCATCGAAATTGTTTTGCACCACGATGAAGCTACATTACACTTAACCTCACCATAACAAGGTTTCTTCCAATAGACCATTCTATTCCTTCTTGACTTGATTCAATTTGAAGAAACGGTTGGAAAAGTGTTTAATGAATTCCATAGTTCTTTTTCCTCTATAGCCTTGGCGAGAATGATATCGCTATTCTGGACTGTTTGGGAAAAGATCTGAGTGTTTCTGCCCTTCCAGATTTCCATAAAATCCAAGGGAAGACTGAAGCCCATCTATCACCATTTATCTTTTTCTCTGTTATTTCCATCAACACTTCAATGTATGATAAAATCGACCTTGTTTCATTTACTTTGTTAAAAGGAAAACCCACTTTTCGTCAAATCTCTTCTGGAATTGAACACTCAAACAAGGTGTGACTCAGAGTTTCAGTCTGTAAGTTGCAGATTGACACGTCTGATCAACACTCAGTCCATGTTGCTGCAAGCGTTGAGCCACTGCCATCGCACCAGATAAGATTCGCTAAATAAAGAATCTAATTTTGGGTTCTGTTTTTAAACTCCAGATGCGGCTTTTAAGCTTGTTAGTCCGATGTGTATGTTGATTAAGTGATGTTCCTCATATATTGTTGGTTTTTAGCTCATTATTACGGTTATATTTGGGGAATTAGTCTATGTTTTATTAAGATTTCAGGTCAAAAATGTTCAGAGTTGGAATCATGCTTGAAGGTAGACTTTGGAGAAGTTTGAGGCATTTTCTGGTATTCTCCACGAGAGGAAGGATCGATCGGTCAATACAAAGATCAATCGATCAGAGCTTTAGCGATAAATATGCGCACGATCTGAAGAATGACTTGGCTTCCGAGAGACCGACTCAATATCCAAAGATCGATCGATCAACACAAGGACTNTTTTTCAGCTCTTGTTTTGAAATCTATAAATACTCTTTTCCTATTTTATTTTAGTAAGTCGTCTTTGAGCTTTGGAAGAACGATTTTTACAGAAGTTTGAGAGTTTGTAAGCTAGGAAGAAGATCTCTTCACACTTGAGAAGAATTTCTGAATCCTATTTCTATTTCTTAATGAAATTGCAGTTTCAGTTCATCATGATTTGCTTGGTTCATTGTTCTATGTCTGATTAGATCTTAGATCGGATTTAGGGATTCTAGGATTTTAGAATTCAACTGTTA
>OVBA01008854.1:0-11651 GCA_900406435.1 Lepidium aucheri | reverse complement strand
AAATATCACATATAAATATTATAAATAAATAACAATAGCTACAAATGCATAAGTTTTTATATGTATCCTCAAACTCATGATCTAATTCTATTTATTTGTTGATAATTTACTTTGGTATATAATTAAAATTAGCTAAACGATATTATAACATGAGTAGTATGAGTTAAAATACAAAATTATTAACATTTTTATTCTATTCATAATTAATTTTTATACAAAGTGTTTAAAAATATACTTTTTTACAAAATTTAAAGTCATTCTCTTCAAAAGCTACTTTTTAGTGGAATATATATATATATATATAAGTTGTTGAAACAATGGGATATCAATTAGAGTTTATCCGAACTAAATTTTGTTAAGGTTTTGAAGTGAGTGAAAATGAAAGAATTTCATCACTTACAAATTTTGTGTAGAAGACTTTGGGCTGATATAGGCCTGCTGTAAATTGGGTCTTCTTAGATGAGTAATGTTTATTGGGCTCAAAATTGATATACACAAAAATAACTTGTTGTAGTGACCTTCAAATGTACAGTATTCTAGCATGAGTCTAGACGTAATATTGAAAACAGTAACAATGAAGAATTGAAAAGCATCTCTGACAGGTTCAGCGTGTGCGTTGCAAGTTGATACAGTCGTCAAGAAATCGAGGCACACATGGCAGTTACCACTAATGATTTATCAGCTGAAGTACTCTACACAGCGATTGTAAAAGGTATCGGTGAGGTTTATACTAACCATTCTATCGAATGTGCTCGTCTAAGAAGAGAAAATGAAGCTGTGATAACACTTGGAAATTGGTAAAACAACACAACACAATATCTTCTAAGTATAAAGATGTGAAATTTGCTGTCTAACTCTGCTCCTCATGTCTATATGTCAGACACATGACATGTGATTCTAAAACTACAGTTCTATATAATATTTCACAAGAATTAAAATCAAAACTTGAAATAGTTAAGCTGATCGATTCGGAGGTATACTTCTCAGCAGACTGTGTCTCCCTTTAGACCGAGCACGGCGCATAAGTATCCATAAGATCATTACAAAACCAACAAAAACCAGCTGAACAACGACAACGAGCTTCATACCTAAAGACAACAACATCTTTGTTTATGTTAACTCAACATTGCCATTATCAAACAAAACAAATCAGCTTCCACAGAAACATTTGCAAACCTTGAAGATTCTTCACTATAGTCTTAGACTCCTGTTGATCAATTGTTGAACCTAGCTGTGTATGGATAGATTTAAGGTTGGTTCTAGGTTTGTAAATGTAGTTAACATTACCACCCATTACACATGTGTTTGGACAATGAATGCTACTTCCATACTCGTCACTTCCATCACAACAATCTGAGACAGAAAAATGTCAATTCTGCAAAACTGTTTTATCCAATGAACATGTAGATTCGATGAGTTAGATTCAGAAGATATTACTAACCACAGATTCGATCATTGACACGAGAAGAGTAAACGAATTTAGGTGAACTTCCTATGTTCCTACAGTAAAATTTGCCATTTGGACATGCTGAAGTTCCTGTAATAAAAACATGATTCGATCAATCAATAAATCGAATCCAAAAATGGAATCAGTAATTAGATAATAAAACCCAAAAGAAATTCAGAGTACCAGGCTCATCGGTGCCATCAATACAATCGCAAAAGTTATCGTTGAGACGATCTCGATGGAATGAATTAGAGCCATCTTTGCATTTAATAATATCTGAATCGAAATACTTATCATCTGCCTCATAAGAAAGTAAGAATCAGAAAACAAAAACAAAAAATTCCCAGAAAAAGAGTCGAAGAAGTCGAACCTAAGGGATGAACTCCGACGAGATGGAGATGAGAGGTTGAACTAACGGAGGAAACGGCGACGAATAGAAAAGACGACACGCAGTGCAGTAGCAGAATACTCGACATGTTTGCTGTTTTTTTTTTGCTCCGTTTCTTTGTGTTCGTCACTAAAAACCATCAGTTGACCGTTGACGATTTCGGTAAAGGAATATTTTAGATCTGAAAACTGAGCTGTTGATGACTTGACGATTAGGGTTTTTTTTTTTTTTTTTCTCACTGAAAAATTATAGTCATTGGACTAAATGATACATTGCATTGAATAACCGCAGGGCACAATAGAGGAAAGGAAGCCGAAGCTTAAAGCTTATAGCATACTTTTTGGTATTGCGAATTTTGATATAATCCATCCCTTTCTACTATAAGAAACAAAAATTTATTTGCGGAAAAAAAAAATGTTGGGGATAAATGAAGATCGTAAGCATAACCCAAACGATGAAAACTCATAAATATAGCCCAAACGAAGAAATCTTTTAAACAAATTTAAAAGAGGCTTTTAGTTATCATCTTATCACTGCTGATATTGCTGCTCTTGATTAGTTGATGATATTGTTGTTGTTCTTGATTAGCTGACTGATATTGCTGCTCTTTCGATGGTTGATGGTTTCGAGAAAACTTTGATGAAGATCTCCAATCCAAACCATTTGCGACCTTCGTGGTTTTTTCTCTTTTCTATTCTCGATGTTATCTATCAAAGATAGCAGTATCAGTCAGCTATCAAGAACAGCATAACCAGTCAATTCATCTTATCAACATCAGAAATATTTACCTTTTTTTATCATTTTTTTTCTTTTGATAAAATAGTATGAGAAATTATTGCATTTAGAACAGTAAATGACATATACATATCTAAGTTCTTACAAACCAAAGAATTTCAAACAATACTAACCTAAGTCTTAATCCTCTTCTGTTCATATTGTTCTTGTCTTCATTCTTTTCTGTGATTCTCTTAAATATGGCTCTGCTTTTCTACCTTTTAAGAGTTCTCTGGAAACCTTTGTCACAGTCGTTTGTTCTATACCGTGATTATCCTTCATGTAATCGATCATCTCAGGAAGACTGTAAAAATTCTCACAGCAGAACAAATAGCTATCTCTTCTTCCATACTCAGAATGCGACGAGCATGCTGATATATTAGAAAATTACGTACAATATCATGAAGAAGCCAGTTTAAATTACTTGTGCATTAGTAACAGAGTCTCCATTTGTTTTATCTGCTTCCTCACAATTTGTCGCCATAGCGATTATCTATCGAATTTGCCCGCATTTAGGGTTTAAGAGGCCAAATATGCCGGTATCATTCTTATAAGCCCAATTAAATTAACGGCCCAGTAAAACCCAATTATATATTCATAGAGCGAACATTTAAGATTTTCAAAGGTTTCAACTTTCAACAAGGAAAATTCACAACGTTAACAAAATCCTAATGGTTTTTAGGAGAAAATAAATAAAAAGGCTAAAAATTTACAACCCATCACAGATTATCAAGGCAAAGGCAAGACTTCTCCATATTAACAACCATTGAAAAGGTTAGACATGATGATGATCCTAAATCTCATCATATAAAGAGGTCAGGGAAAAAAAGAGAGTAAAACGATCAGTGAAGTGAAGATGCATCTGTTCTATGATGTTGGAGCCAGAATTTAAGAGCTATTGTTGCAGGATTTTCAGTGTCTTTGAGTTAGATTGTAATTGCTAACTTTCACTCCTTTGAAGGACCTTTGGTCGGAGGAGAAGGTTTGTCTGAAGCCACTTTGAACTGTCCCATCTTCTTCTGTAGATCAGCTACAGGGTCTTTTGCAATCTTTCCCTTGGGACTCTTCTTTTCATTTCTTACTTTAAGTTCTAGGCGATATAATGCACATGCATCAGATTCATTGATTTGGTACTCAAAGAGATGCCACTCGAAGGGACCTGGAGGTTGTGGATCCATATAATAAGATCTCTTCTGGCCTTCTTGTTCCTTCATCAGTTGTTTCCTTGATTCATGCCAACCTCGTCCACTGTAATCTGGAAGTGATCTTTGCTTTCTGTTTCCACTATCATATGCTCTTTTCGGTTTGTCGAAAAAGAGCCATTCTCTCATTACTTCGCCCTCAACCAGTTCAAGATGAAATAGCTCTGCAAGAATAAACAATGAAAGAAAGAAATATAAAGAAATGTTGAACTACAAAGAAGAGAAGCAAAACTCGGGTCTAATGGGCCAAATGTCTATATCCTCTCACCTGTTGCGTTCCATGGGCATTTTGTGTTAACAGCTCCTTCACACACTGGGATGCCAACATTCTTACCCTGAGTCTTTGCACGAAGAGCATCAATCAACAGATTATCTTTCAAACTAATGCCTCCAGGCCTTAAGACAGGTGCTGTTCCAGGTGAATCTTCATCCAGAGCTAGAGTCCCATGGAAGTCACTGCAGTAATCCAGGTACCAATCAGAGCCCTGAGCAGGCCTTGTGCAATCCCATAGTGCACACTTTGGTCCCAGAAAAGCAGATGGAGGCACACGGACACTTGATGGAGTAGTAAATTCAGCATAATTATCAATCTCTTCAGAAGAATCAAGCTTTATGGAAGGGGTGTTATTGAGTTCCTGACGGACTTCTGAGTAAATATACTCGAACTGAGAAGCTATATCCAAGCTGCTGAGTTTATGGTCAGAGAAATCCGGGGCTGTGCACCCTTCAAACGCATAATGGAGTTGTTGGTCATGTGTCTCCGTGTTATTAACAGCATTCTGAGATAGAAAAGGTGAAAATGTAAATAATAAACATATTCAGAACTACAACTTGAATCAAAAAGACCAAAAGTCAAAGATGAGTTGGAATATAGAATAACTGGTATTGCCAATATCTAGAATCCCTCTAACGAAACATTCCAAAACCAAGATATACCATTCAAGCGAAGACAACTTGTGAGAATTAAACAGACGCAGAAACTGTAGCAAGCTCACCTCAAACCCACAGGAGAAATTTCCGTTGAAAGGACTTTGACTAAAAGGCTCAGATGTCCATTCCAAGGGTTCTGAAGGGCACAAGCTTTGGGTGAAACCATCAGGCTTTGGTGCAATATGTTCCTGTAACGAACTAGTTGCATCATCCTCCTCGTTTAATTTCAAGAGACGGTTAATCTCGTCAGAAAATTGGATATCACTTCCACCCTGCACATGTTAAAGACCAAAAGAACTAAATCTCAACCATGAATCAAGGTTGAACAATACAAACCGATAATTTCCATCCAACAAGGCTACCCTTTCATCACATACAGAAAGCAATCAAGCAACAGATTCACTAGTTCAAAGAAAAGAACCCATAAACCAGCGAGAAGTACATGGTTTCTTGGCTATGGAGAAACGAACCAGAAGAGAAGATTCTGGAGAAGGAGCAGTGAGTTCAGTTTGCCACTCACGGAGTCTCTGAGAGATTTGGGCTTCCAAGAGTGCATGATCTCCAAGCCGCCCTTCTTTTCTGGCAGCCTGAAGATGACAGAACTTCTCCTGAAGTTCCCTTAGCTTCTCCTCCAGATTCTGATGCGCCGAAGATACACATGTGATCTTCGGATGATTTGACATCTCTTCTCTCTTCCTGTTCAAACCCATTAAAAAGTTCAATAATCAAAACTCAAAACACCACATGATACCTAAATCGGAATCGAATACTCCAGGTAATCAAGATACCGATAATAAGACGTTGATTAGTCTCTTCCTTCTCCGACTACAGAAAAAATTAAAGGAAATTGTGTAAAACAAAAGCAAACAAACTATATGGATCAAACCATTAGACCGTTTGATTCTACACAGATCATCAATCTCAACATTAAATTCAAACTCAAAACTTTTTACATCGGACAAAACCCTAAATACATTGGATTCTAACTCATAAATACAATGGATTGTAAGTAAATCGAGAAAAAGACGTACCTTTTCTTAGTTTGGATTGATATATGCTTAGGATGGAGAAGGAGAAAACCCGACGAAGTGAAGAAGGAGAAGAAACAGAAGTTATCGGAATGATTTAGCGAGTGAAGGGTAGCGACAGAGGAGGACGACGAAGCTGACTGTTTGGTTTTTTTTTTCGATTAAGTCAGAATTTATTTTTGTTACTTTGAATAAAAGTGAGGGTTTCCTCTATACCGAAAAAAAAATTAAACTTTAGTTTCGACCAAACAAAAATTCTCAACTTAAATATACCAAATTCAATATTAATCAATTAAAATTTTGATATGAGAAAACTTTATTTCTGTTTTTAAAAAAAATAAAACATCACTATAGAAATCTTATACATTTTTAGTTTTGTTTTAGGTTATAAAAATTGTTTTATGAAATGAATAATCACAAATCACAAGTCACAAATTTAGTATTTTTTAAGTGTAATTTTATCATTTTTAGACTATGTGGATATTGCCAAAGAATCCGAAAGAGTCTATTATTGCTGCATTTGGAAGTGGAAATCCTGCTATAGCAAAGTCTAGTTTTATTTTTCTTCAAATTAAGGAGGTAGTTTTTGCGACAGATAATGTAGAAGTGTGGAAAATCAGAAAGACTAGCCAGTCTTCCAACTCAATATTGAAGATTTCACAAAATCTCTAGTTTTTCACAAATAAATTTTAAAGCAGATTTTATAGCTGACAAAATCAGTTTTTTTTGTTAACTTCGTATATTTGTGAGTGGTTGGATTCTATTTTGTTGAAAAATGAGTAAAGTTGGAAACAAATAATCTAAATTCATAAGTATTGCTGAAAATGCTTTTTTACAAATTTTAACACAAAAATGTTTATAGTTTTATAAAACCACTTAGTTCAATTTGGTATATTCTGAAAATCCAGAAATATAAAATCTTTAAATTCTTGTTGACTGAGACTCTAAAAAGTTTAGAATTCTAAACCCAAAATTGTTGTCATTTAAAACATAATTAGAAACTTAGGAGCTGTTATTCGATTAAGGTTTGTTGATAATTTGTATTAATTTATAATAATTAATTAAAAGTATTAATCATTATAAATCAACATAAATTATTAAAAGTCAATATAAATGGTAACTGAATAACAACCATTTGCCAAGAAACAAGTGGTCTAGTTGGCTTGTTCCTGATTTACCTATACATGAGGTGGTACGTTAATATCTCATTCTGTTCCATTTGGAGAATTTAGGCTATAGATCGGACTTTATTATCGATTTAATGGTCACTTGTTGATATAAAAAAAAGAATAACAACCCTTTAGACTTAAAAAAAAATCAAAATGGAAAAGAGCCAACCAATACACAAAATTCTATACATATATCAACATATCAATCGATATGTGCTCGTGTGTGTGAAAATCTGCAGATATAATTATGATCAAGATTTGTGGAGCCAAGTTATAGAACATAATGAAATTGAACTGCCAAGTCTCCTGCAAGATATTGACACAAAAATGTTAAAGCAACACAGAGTTCCCATACCACAATAACATTGATCTCAAGTAACTTCCAGCTATAGTAATAAACCAGACACAAACATTGCAGACATTAGCATGCATCATGAGTTAATGTAGCCTCAATTCAATTCCTCTCTCTCTGTTTCTTAATCATGAAACTACCTCTTTGTCTCTTTCTTTTATTATTGCCACTCATCAAATCTAATCGAAATATAGCTATAGCCTATAGCTATACTCATTATTCTCCAATATATCTGACCAAACATGTAACAGACTTAAACCCTAATAAATGATCATCCGTACATTTCCACCTTCTCTTTGACTCTTTATAGGACCATAGCTTTTTTTTCCTTAGATCCTCAGCAAACTCAAACTCAATTTGTCTAGCTACATATCTACGGTTTTCATTTTCCTCCATTGAACTTATCTTTCTCAGTTTCTTTGGGTTGATGTATACATAACATCTTTGTTTATATCATGCAGGGAAGTATCATGAAGAGGACACATTTAGCGAGTTTCTGCAACAGAAACCAAACCCAAGAAGTAGAAGAAGAAGAGACTAATGGTGACAATAGAGTTATCATGAATCATTACAAGAATTATGAAGCTGGGTTGATTCCATGGCCTCCTAAGAACTATACTTGCAGCTTCTGCAGGAGAGAATTTAAATCTGCTCAAGCACTTGGAGGTCATATGAATGTTCATAGAAGAGACAGAGCAAAACTTAGACAGATCCCTTCTTGGCTTTTCGAACCTCATCACCATACAACTATTACAAACCCTAACCCTAATTTTAGCTCTTCTTCTTCCTCTACAACAATACCAGCTCATTTTGAGCCTTCTCTAACCAACCAGAGATCCAAAATAACTCCTTTTTCTTCTTCACGGTTTGATCTTTTGGACAATATTAACACTAACTATGAAGGTTTGATGGTGGACAGACAGACAAACCAGAGCAATCTATGTAGCAGAGAGCTCAAGAAGAATACTATCGATGCATGTCATTCTGTAAGATGTGAGATAAGCCATGGAGATCTAATGAATAAAGAAGATGATCAAGTTATGGGGTTGGAGCTTGGGATGAGTTTGAGGAATCCCAAACAAGTTCTTGATTTGGAGCTTCGACTTGGTTACCTTTGAATTCATTTGATTAGTAGTTTTACTACAAAATTATATGTATTATATGCATGTATAGCTGTGATTGGAATTCATGCTAATGGTATTAATACAAATAGTATTGAGTTTAAAGTTAATGGAAGGCAAAAAGAAATTCATCATGTTAAAGTTGAAAAAGAACTCCTAATTTGTTTCCAATTCTTTTTTTACTTTTCTTTTATATAATATTTATCTCCACTATTTTATCAAAAATGTTAGACCATCTCCATTACTGGAGAAATTATGTTGAGTTTCTAAATAATAAAATATTAATATTTTTATTAGAGTTTAATTTTTATTTAAATTTTAATTGTTTAAAATGTAATGTGCAATTAAAGTTGATAAGTGTCAATATTTGTTTAAGAACCGTTTTTAAAATTACTTTTTTAAAACCGTTTCTTCCTACTTTTAATTACTTTTTTGATTTTAATAATGTTTAGAACTTAACCGTTGGAGATGCTCTTACATCTCTTAATAAGAACCTTAGTTAAATCGTTCTCATATAGTAGGTAAGCACATGATAACAGTAATATTTTACATGAGTTCAAACCTCTTCTAAATCACATTTATATAAGTGTATCTCAGAAGATATTTACATAAATTCTATTGGTTTTAGATAAACTCAGAACAGTAATAATATGCTACTTGAGATCAAACATTCTGGTTTATCAATAAAAACGCCTCAATTTAATCTTTAAATAGTATTAGAAGTGGAATCAACCTGACAATTTCAATGATCCCCTATATGTAATTTGTAAATCATGAAATTGTTAAGTCAAATTATACGTACGTGCAAAGCAGTATATAGGAGCTAGAAAAACATAAGGGAAAGTGGGTTGCATGTGAATTAAGAAAGACAAAAAGTGATAAAGATTGCATTATTATAGATATGGGTTGATGAGACAGACGCAAACGCATGCGACAAAGTGGTACTATGAAACATATAAAGATGAATGATGATCGATCAATTGACTCATGAATAGTTCATATTTTCATCTTTCACACTCACCATCACATAACTCTGTGTATCTACCAAATGATTCTCATTCTTGATATGAAAGCACTTAATGGTGATGTATGTGATTAAACTGTCTCATACATAGTGAAAATTGTTGATTTTTTTGGCTCTTTTCAAATATATTTTTCTACATCGAATTTTTCTTTCACTACAAGAAATAAATCACATTTCTAATTATAAACTCTGTAAAAAACCGTATAAAATAGATATTCTCGACAAAATATTAGACAGAAAACAATTATTTGGTCTATTCTAATAACTACTTGCAATTTCTCAACAGATTTGTTTTTTGATAAGAAATTCTCAATAGCTAGATTATAATCTTTGCTTATAGTGAATTGACGATGAGATTTAACTCTCTCTCTATATATATATATATAGTGTATACTTTGTAGTGACTAAATATGAGTGATTATTTAATCTGGTCATCGAAAACCTCATCAGACTATACGATTTTTTTATCAACCAAATTTTCATTACTTATAATGTCAAGAATGTAGAATAGTGTCTACAAAGAAGTATTCACGAACAAACCTTTTAGCATGTCGGACAAAAAAAAATCGACAAGGAATTAGCTTATAGAGCCAAGATTGTATGATTTTTTTCTTGAAACTCAACTCCATATATATAAATATAAAGTAGAGTTTGTAGCATACTAATTATGAATGAATGTAGAAGAGAAAGACAGATGAAGAAACAAGAATGAAGGAGACAAGATAAGAAAATTAGGACATAAGTGATGTGAAAAGGAAACAATAAAATGGAATGTTAGGCCAATACATTTGGGATGTTTGTAGTTTCCCATGAACATATTTAATCTGACATTTTCAATCTTTCCCGACAAATTTAATTTAATACAAAATCCATCATCACCTTTCCCTTTTTAGAATCCCTTCACTTTCCACTCTAATCTCTACCTTCCATTCAATTCTTCCTTTTTCTATGTATCGTAATTACATTGAGTTTATTAGGTTTTGAGTGATGTGAAAGGTAAGAGATTTTTCATTATGCACCCTCAATTTTTTCATCTTACGAATTCGCCCCCAAATATTTTGTGATTCTTGCATTACATATTTACATTCATATATACAATATTTAAGGATTAATTATGGGTTAGCTTTTAGAAATGGTTAGCTTGTAGCTCAGAATTTATTTAATTGGTTCATGTGATTAAGTATTAAAAATTCTTGTCTAGGATTTGATGGAGTTTTAGTTTTGGGAGTACTCTTTTCCGTTGTTTATGGTGGTAGATATGGGTTTATATCTCAATTGGTTTGAGTGTTGTTGTCATTGTTTTCCTCCTCTTCAGCGTGTTCTTTGTACCAGCAAGCTTAGCGAGGAACTTTCGACATTGGCAATCGTAAAATAGAGAATCTTCACTTATTGAGAAAATCAGTCTGTTGTTTTCAAGTCATCGTCCAAGCCTGACAGCGAAATGTTGTGTGAGATTCCCTTACGTTGTATGAAAGACTTGATTCACTATGTAATTTGGTTTTATTTTGAGATAGTTTTCTTCTCGTCCTCTTTGTTAAGTAGGATTGATTGCATCCTTAATTTGTTTTCTATATATGTAGTTTATTGTAATTCTCGTATCTTTGTAATCATTCAAAAAACTTTGGTTCTAACCCAACTTCTTACTATCCTAGATATAAGTTGGCTAAAACTGTAAAACTTATAGGTTTCGTTACCTTTCCAATCACATTGAATTATGTACCTATCTCAGAAATATGATGTGTCTGGTTATGTCTTCTCATCGGTTCTTTCTCGAACATAAGAATTTTTGTTATTTTTTTCGAAGTGATTGTTTCTCGAATCGTGTGACATACATTACAATATTATATTATAGTGTTAGTGCAGTGGACTCAGACAAAGTTTGTTCATACTTCATGTCAAGAGAAGGAGATTGAGACGTATCAATTATAACAAAATATAAATCCTATTTACTGGAAATGTATGAACATAATNTAGCACCAGTGGTCTAGTGGTAGAATAGTACCCTGCCACGGTACAGACCCGGGTTCAATTCCCGGCTGGTGCATTGTTTTTTAAACAATTTTAACCATCTATTTGGGCCATTAAAAGGCCCATTCTTTAGATTGCCATAACCTACAATGTTTAAGCTGAGAAGACAAAAATAAAATAAAATAAAGGAACATACCAGGGAAAATGGTTTATTTATACGTGAACTTTTTCAAAAGGGTCGTTTTATA
>OVBA01008853.1:0-11653 GCA_900406435.1 Lepidium aucheri | reverse complement strand
CATGGATTTGATCCGATCTCTTCTCATATGACCGAGCTTAATGCTGATCTCACCCTGATCAAGAGAGATCTAATTTGGGCCGAGACTCCAAAGCTAGCGCTAAGGGGATCCGAGACCAAAGTGTCATATGAGAGATGGCTTAGATCCGCCGAAGAGAAATCTAGCATGTGGATCGGTCATTAAACATCCTGGGCCAGACTTTATGCTCTGGATCCAGCTAGATCGCGGCTAGCAACGTATTGGATCTGCCGGATCGGAAAGGGGTCTTCACCACGAGAGTGGGCTGATCTAGCTTGTTCCGGTTTAGAGCTTGCCTTATATAGATTGACGGTGTTGGATCGGCGAGTTACCCGCCGATCACCCATTCCCTATCCTCTAGATTCATGTTTAATTTCATAGATTATTTCATTTACGTGTTCTTGCTCTGTTTTATGATGGTTTCCCTGTTTTGCTTGTTCTTGTTCTGTTTTTATTTTGTCCTCTAGTGTAGTTTGTCCTATTAGCTAGTTTAAGAGCTCCACTAGAAAGAACAACTTACCTTTGTGACATATTGGTAGGTTATCTGAACTAGGACTAGGTGTTAGATGAGTTGTTTGCGTGCATTCTCTAAGTATTGGTTCGACATCCACTCTACTTACCACTACCCTATGATGATTTGATAATTTAGAGACCAAAAAACCTTATTATCAGAAGATCAAGATCAGAAGGATCTAGAAGTTCATAGAAACCACTCTAAGGAAGATGTAATTGGAGAATTACATAGTGGTAGAACAACAAGAGGAAAACAGATAAACTTCAAAGATTTGTCTGAAGGAAGAAAAGATACTATGTTGATTCAGTTTGCATGCTTTGTCTCAGTCATAGAACAAAAAAATTACAAGGAAGCTCTTCAAGATGAGTTTTGGATTGAATCAGTGCAAGAAGAGATAGGTAACTTTGAAAGACTGAATGTTTGGGAATTGGTTCCTAGACCCAAAGGTGTGAACATTGTTGGGACTTATTGGATTTTCAAAAACAAGATAGATGAAAATGGGGTTGTGGTTCGTAATAAGACTCGCTTAGTGGCTCAAGGATACTCACAAGTGGAAAAAGTTGATTTTGATGAAACATTTGCACCAGTAGAAAGGCTTGAATCAATCAGATTTCTATTAGGGATGGTTTGTAAACATAAATTCAAGCTCTATCAGATGGATGTCAAAAGTGCATTTCTATCGGTTGGCTACAGAAAGAAGTTTATGTGGAGCAACCTCTAAGGGATTTGAAAGTCCAGAACATCCTGAGTATGTTTACAAGCTTCACAAAGCATTGTATGGTCTAAAGCAGGCTCCTAGAGCATGGTATGAGAGACTGGCTACATTTTTCACTGAAAAAGGATGTTCCCGGGGAAATGTAGACAAGACGCTATTTATTAAGAGTTCAGAAACAGACTTCATGGTAGTTCAGATCTATGTCGATGACATTGTGTTTGGTTCTACTAATCAAGAGTTAGTAAATGACTTTGTCAAGGTCATGACTCAAGAATTTGAAATGAGCATGTGTGGTGAACTGAGCTATTTCTTGGGTCTTCAAGTGAAACAGACGGATGCAGGAATCTTTGTCAGTCAGAGTACGTATGCAAAAAAACTTGATAAACCGTTCTGGTTTGGCATCCTGCAAAGGAGCTAGAACACCTATGACCACGACAGAGAAGTTATCAAGAGATGAGTCAGGAGAAGCTGTTGACGAGAAACTCTATAGGAGTATGATTGGAAGTCTACTATACCTGACAGCCAGTCGTCCGGATCTATTCTATGTTGTGGGGGTATGTGCTCGATATTAGGCTAAGCCTAAGAAGTCACATCTTCTAGCAGTCAAGAGGATTATCAAGTATGTTAAAAACTCAGTTGGGTTGGATATATACTTCACTAAAGACACAAACAGCAATCTGGTAGGATATTGTGATGCTGACATGGCTGGTTCATTAGATGACCGAAGAAATACTAGTGGAGGCTATTTCTTCATGGGTAACAATCTGATCTCCTGGTTAAGTCCAAAACAAAACAGTGTATCATTGTATATTGCTGAAGCTGAGTATGTTGCCCTTGGAAGCTGTTGTACACAGCTTCTGTGGATGAAACAAATGGCTGGTGATTACGGTACTCCTTTTACACCCTTGCTTATTCACTGTGATAACCAAACTGCCATAAATATTGCCAAAAATTCTGTTTTACACTTTCGAACTAAACATATTATGATCAGACATCATTTTATTGGAGAACTTGTTGGGGAAAAACTAGTCGTTATCAATCATCTGAATTTTGAATCTCAACTGGGTGATATTTTCACTAAACCACTAGACTTTAATCGTTTTATTCAATTAATATCTGCTATTGGTGTTTGTGAAAGCTAAACTGTTCCTCGAGTGTGTAAAGTGTTGACAGGGACAAGACAATGGCTATACTGTACAGACAAACCTCTAGAGTTGATGGTATGTACGAGATTCTGCACGCTAGGGAAAATAGCTGCCTTCCATGCCGTTCTATTTAGGAATTTGTTTGGAAACAGGATAGTGTGATACAGGAGGTCAAAGAGCTGAGGAGGGCAACTGTATCAGCTGATTGATAGTCAACGTGATATCACTGATACAGCGCTGTGTCATTCACAGACATAGTGGTCTGTTAGACGAACAGTGAATTAAGAAGTCAAGTGATATTCATGTTTGTCTCTTGAACCGTGAGCAACAACTAAAAACAAGCAATGATCTGTTCAACCCAGTGTGTGCTCTTATTTGGTAAGGAATAACAAAACAATCGGGGAAAGGAGTCCTTGCACACAGTCAGATGTCTCTCCAAAGGAAATTCCAGCTGCTTGTTGCACAATAACCCGAATCTGGATGTTGTCTGATGAACAGGATAAAGGTATGACTGGTGAAAGACTAGCCACAGAAGCTAATCACGTATATGGTGTAGACTTGAAGAAAATTGATGTACTAGACAATGGATATAAGTTGAGTCCATCTATCCGCTCATTACACAACTCGCTGTGGAACGGAGCTCTAAAGGTAACATTACTTTAAGTTTATCAGTTATGGAAATTTAAATGGAAGAAAAACGGGGATTCACATGATTTGATAGTGTCTTGGGTCACTCAATGCTGGACTTGAAATAAACTAGATGAATAGTCATTGGTGTTCTATTTCGCCTGTCAAGGCCCTGTGTGTATCAATGATTTGTGTGTTTCTTAAGTTCACAGGAATGAGACAATGGGCTGTGCAAAGCCCTATATTGAGAGGAATATGAAACGAACAAAGTTGGATAGAAAAGGAAATTAGGGTTTCTTCATCTACATAGGGGAGTGAACTGTCTTGTCACTCCCAAATACGCTTCCATCTGAAAATTCTCTCAATTGTTTTTCTCACGAATTCCTCTACCGTTCTCCACCATCACCATGAAATCCGTTTTATCCTCTCTGTCAAGGCTTGTCGGCCACACACCAAATTCTCTGCGCTCAGAAGGTGGCGCCTCTTCCTCCTAACACATGCAACCACCGCCTCTATCGACCAAAACCCTCGGTCCAGAGAACGTTTCCGCCTCTGTAGAGAATCAATCTCCGGTGAAGTCCAACTTAAACGAAGAACCAGAAGGGTCAAAACCGCTCCCGTCATCTGAAGCGATGGAACTAGATCAAGTTCCTCCTGTCTCTTTGTCTTCTCCAGCGGCTCAAGGTTCTCCTGCTGCATCTCTGCTGTGCCAAGGGCAAGACTCTCCTGCTGCAAAATCAACATCAGAGAAGATGCCATCGATTGATGTCCCTCCGGTGGTACATCTGTCTGAAGACTCAACAGAAACATCTCTGGCGAAAACCTCAGCGACTACATCTGCTCCACCGATCGCTTCTTGTCTTCGTCAACGCCGTCAGACTCAGCCAGAGATCCCTCCTCGCAAGCGACCAAAAACCAAGCACACGGAGTGTGCTCCAAAGATCAAAGAAGAGATCTCTGTCCCTCCAAATTCCTCTTCGGTCGCGGAAAGGTAGCACATTTTCTCTACTCAAAAACAAATACTGGAGGAGAGTATATTCGATTTTTCTAAGGAGGCAAAGGTCAAGGAGGTTTTTTTAAAAGGCTGGTTTAATGAGAATCGTGACTGACATCTCACCCTACGATCAAGAATTAGTGCTAGAGTTCTTTGCTGTGTTACCTTCTCCCAAAACCTCAAATAAAATTGTGAAAGTGAACCTCCATGGATGTGAGTTTAAGTTTTCAGCTTCCCTGGTCAATGATCTATTTGGTCTCTCTGATGTGGACGACTCCGGAACCTTAGAGAAGATGGTTTATGTCACTGATGATGATCTGGCTGTATTTCTCATAAACGATGCTGTCAAGATATGGAAAGGGATTCTCTCCTCCTCGTTTGTCAAGGAATACAGGTATCTTTACAAGATATGCTGTAGAAACTGGGACCCTACTAACAATGTGTCTTATGGGAACAAGACACGAGCTCGGATTCTATACATGTTGCTCAAGGGAATACCATTTGATCTTGGGAAGATAGTCTTTGATCATGTGTTGGAAGTTGCTCAGAATCCGGACTCCAAGTTATGGCTGCCATATCCCAGTTTGGTGTTCAATCTGCTCTCCAAACTGCAACAAATTCCTGTTAAGACAAGCACAACAATTCGTCCACCTTGTCCTCGGAAACCCAAATCTAAGACTTTGCTCACAGAAAAGCAGACACAGCTGATGAAAAAGGTCAAGGTTTCCACTCGCAGTAACATCAATTTCCTTCAGCTGAGCACACACAGAAGGTCATAAGGCAATCAATTCATTTGTTGGAATCGTTGCTCACACCAGGTAAGTGGCATATTGTCAACTGTATTTCTCTGTGATAATAGAAAGTGATGTTTTTAACTCAGTTACGTTGTCAAACAGGGGAAGACAACTCAAAGTCAGATGCTTGATCATGGGGGAGTTTAGATTATGGGGGAGTTCCTTTGTTTTGAAGTTTAGCTTGATCAGACTATTGTCTTTTGCTATTGCTTTGTACTTTTGCTAAAACTTCAATTTTGTTTTAAAATTTGTGGGATGTAATGTTTTTTTGGGATCGACATGTTGAACTATTCTCTAAATCTCCTTCTATGATTCTCTGTCTTAATTCTGATGACTGTGAGTGTAGTGTGTGGTACATGGTAGTATGTTGCTATGTGATTTGTTTTGATACATGTTTATAAAGTGTTTGACGATCAAACTGAGCTAAAAAGGGAGACTGAAGAAGCGGGAGACTGAACAGAGAGATGACGATGCATGGATGGTTGGACAGAGAGACATTCTATGAAAGGAACCAGGATGGAGTATGAAGGTGAGTCATCAGGTGTCTGTCAAGACATATGACTGTGAGTGCGATAGAAATGGAAAGAACCATTATGTGAGGTATTTCCATTTCTGACTGATCACGAAAAGATACTAGGTTTAGGTCTTGTATATAAGAGATGTGATGAGGGTTGAGCGGCGGCCAACACTCCTAATTCTTGTTGAGCTGAGCTGTGAGAAAAAGATATTTAGAGATTCATTGAGAGTGTGTGTGAGAATTCGTTTTCTGTTTGTAAGAAACTTATATAAGACTTTTGTAATAAAAGTTTATATAAATAAAGCGAATTTTAAGCGTTAGGATCGGTGCTTTCCGATCAAATGTTCTTGTTTCTCTATTCCATACAATTTCATCTACGATCTTTTATGTTTTGGTTTTAGGATTCTAGGATCTTTACCTAAGCGGAATTTTAATGGAGCTTTTCCTAAGTTTAATTCAAACAATTTCCTAGTGTCTTTCAACTTCTCAGTATAGAGTATACTGACCTGAAACAACCATAAATTGTTTTAAGGAATTCCAGCCTAATGGTTCTGGGAATTGGTATAAGAAATTCTCAACTTTTTTCCTTTAACAGCTGATTTTCCATCTAACCTTCCTTTTTCAATCATTACATTTGATGAAGCCTCCCGATTCATGTGGTTTCTTAGTACCAGCTTCTTTCTCCAAGTTACTATTTGTTATTACGAGAAATAAAATTATAGGAGTTTTTTATAATGAACACATCAATAAAGCACAAGAGAGTGAATAACTAACAGAGACAAACACCTGTCTTAATAACCTAAAGTTCACCATGCATGCATTTAGAAATATTATGATTATTTCTAACATATTTTGATTTAAAAATTCGTCTAACTAAATAATAAGGTAAAACCCACTTGTCGACAGCTTGTTTCTTCCTCTCGGAACATTCAGATAGAGTTTTCTGGACATTTGTTGTTTCCTCTTTCTATCCCGTTTCCCTTCACTGGATTTTAACCAATACTAGAACGATTATTTAACACCAGCGGCTAACCACGTTGGATAATGTACATCATAAACACCAAGAGATTTCATCCTAAATTGCTAGAAGGCAAGATTATCTGTTTACTAGTATGGTATCACTTAGTCCTCACTAGCTAGCTTCTCATTATGATGACTTTCGAGCATATTTTTGCCCTTTCCATTGTCTGAGTTAATTACAACTGAACTCTTAAACTTTTCCTTTGAAAGAATTTCAGTGCTTTTCAGAATGGGAGAAAGTTTAACATCCTTCAATGATTTATCCTCCCTGTCAAATTAAACATTTTAGGACTATACTGGTTCAGATTTAAAAGATACCAATACCAACGCTGGTCTGTAGTGGGTGAAATTTACTTACCTTTAATTCAGAGTTTTCTGGGTATTAATTATTTTTCTTAATGTCTTCTCACATTTGGCAATCGGCTCAGCGTTTTCCAAAGCCCAACTTCTTGCCTTCGACCTCGTAACCCTGGAAGCAGAGGACTCTCTGAAGAAATGATCTTCTTGATCTTGTGGTCATTATCAGTCTTACGTTCTATTCCCGAATCTCCATTGCTAGCCTCGTCAGCTCCAGCCGAAGTTTCAGTAGAATATAAATCAGAAAGCTGAAATTTCTTCCTTAGTCTTCCACCTTTTCCATTTACTTTCATGTCTTTTGTTTTAGTTGCCATCTCCTTAACAGATACTGGAAAGGAAACAAGACTATCACATATGGAGGTACAGTACTAGAAGAAGCACTGAAAATCCCCTATCTATTTTCAATTAAGAAGATTGTGAGATACAGATTAATACAAATATATTATGGAGAAGCACGCAATTGTTGTCTCCACCAAAAGACACTAGTACTGAAAAACCGAGTAACGAAAAACTACCGTTAACTCACAAAGTCCCATGGAGACCATCTCCAATGGAGTATCTTAGAAGGGTTTCTTAGTTTTTTAGGTATTAAGTTATTCTAATTAAATAAAAAGAGAGTCGTTGATATGTAGAACCGGTTCTTATTATAGAGCTTTAAGAGATCATAAGAGACTCATACGTGTCAATATGTTATTGGACATAGGTTTTCCAGTAAAAAAAAATATTGGTACACGCGACTCTTCTCTTCTCGTTATCGCTCTTCAGTTCCGAATTCGATTCATCATCATCATCTCCATCGTTGTTTCCAATCGAAGCTTCCTCTCATGGTAAATATCTCCATCCTTAGATTGATAAAAATCGATCTCATCGTTATTTGTATTTGATTCTCGTTTTTGTAGAAATCCTAAATCGTAAATCAAAATATGGATTTAATCTCCATAAAATTTCTCCTAAAAATAGATTTGAGAAAAAAGATTAACAGTTTCTTAGTAGATTATACAAGGATTCATGGGATGTTGAATCGGTTTATTTTTCAATTTTGTGGTTTGAGAAGATGTATTACTGTGGTTTAGTAGATTATCCTTTGAGGATTTGAACCTTCCTGTTCTCAATTTGGTGAGTGTTCATTCATATTCATCATTACTATCTTTAGAATGAGTTTTGCAATGGGTATTATGGCATAGTGACAATCTTTATCAAAAGTTTCTGTAGAAGTGGATTTTGAAATATTGATTTAAGTTTCATGCTACTTGCTTGCAGTATGCTATTGGGTCGGTTGCTGCTGCTGCATAGATTATGGACAAACATTCTGCATACTTTCATGAAGATGTTCGTCTTCATGTTGTCACCGGTTTAAAACATGAGTTTTCTATCTATTGATTATCTAGTACCTTGTGTATTGATTGTCATTGTTTTTACTGGTCAGAACTATACAGACATGTGACTTCTTCCATTATCCTTGGGACCTCTTCATTGGGTGGCGAGAGATTAATTTTACTAGACACATAACTTTGTATATGTTGTTTGATAGACACATAGCTTCTTAACAACATGAGGTAAACATGCATTCAATTCTTATTAGAAATATGAAGCTTACTTAATCTATGGGCTAGACTTGATAATGGTCGTGGCATGTCCTCTGCAACTAAGCTATGCCAAGCAGTACTGAAATATCATTCTCATTGCACCTGACAGATCGTCATTCTATTTTGAGTCTCTAAAGTTATTTGTTGAAATTGCAGATATATTGGCTGCAACACATGCCATCTTCCAGACTCATATTGTAAGAGACTTGATCTTGCATATATCTACTTCTTGGTCATGTATGCTCTTAAATTTGAAGTGTAGCGCACAAATTACTCAACTTAACAGGTCTCAAATCTTTATGAAGTGGTGCCTCCTATTCTAACTGAGCTCGGAAAGGCACTACATATCCATCATCATTTATGTAGAACAAGTTTTTTTATTTCTTTGGTTTAATGAATATTGTAAATATTCTAGGCTTGTATCTATCACCTATATTGTGATTTTCTGTAGTTTTATGATTCTTGTAAATGCTGTTACATGTTAAGAACTTGTGGCCTAATGTTGATGCTCATAGTGGAGTTCTCATGAACTATTATGATCTTACTGAAGCAAGGTATAAACTGCACCCTCATTTTGAGTGTCACTGGGCTTGAACCTTGATTTTTATATAATGCAACTGTGTGTTTCATAATCTAAAATTGGTATGTTTCACAAATCAAGATTACAACTAATCATTCTATTTTATACTCTATATTTTGTATGTTCAAAATTTTAAGAATGCAAAATAATTATGTTTTAGTTTTTTTTTTAAGAACCCAAGTGGGGTTATACCATTGGAACCCCAAAAAATTATAATCAAAACAAGAGTTCTTAACTTCTAATAAATTATTATTTTTATTAAAAAAATGTTAAGAACCTCTAATGAGGTTGTAATGGTTGGTGATGCTCTAAATCCTAGGTTGTTAGGAATATAAAATTAATAAAAAATTGACTTAGGTAAGAATTGGTTCTAATATTAGGATTTTTAGAACCAAGTTCTTAGTCTATGTGCCACAATATGATTGGATTTTATCAATCTAGTTTCACCAATCTCTCTCTTTCTCTCTAATTGTCTTATCTCTCTCTCTTCTTTTTCTTTAATTTGATATGATATGCTCAAAATAATAATAATAAAATATTAGTAAAGACTCTCTTAGGAGCCTCACCATGGGACATGCTCTTAATGGTGGTTTTTAGAGAGATTCTTAGGATTTTATAATATTAAAAATATAAAAAAATGGGAGAGAAGTATAAGAGTTTTTTATTTAAAAAACTATAAAAAAAAATTAATAACTTCTCCTTACAAGTCAAGCACAGTGATAGCATAAATAACTCTCAAGATGTAACTATTAGTATATGTTTAACTCAAATTTTTAAAGTTGGAAGACACCGTAAAAACAAGGAATGGCATACACTTTCATCATCTTCAGTAACCACGGCCAGACGGATCATCGTCGTTTATGAAACTATCACTGTAGTCATAGTCATCACTGTACCTTTTTCCATGTCTGTGTCAATAATGTCTTCGCTGTATGATTCTCTTTTGATTAAGTCAAGGATACATGTAACAATCTATTAACCAATAATCCATACACACTTTAATCTACACTAGATACAAGGATACGATTCATCATCATTTGGACTCAAACCGGTACTCCTGCCCAGAAAGTAACCAGTGAGGTGAAGGATTCAAGGGCCGATGACAGAGAAGATTACTTCATCAGCTTCTTCAAACTCTAGATTCAGTTGGCAAGAATCCACCTTGTCAGGCGGCAACGCATAAAAAAAGTGGGGCTTTTGTTCCCAACGTTACACTGAAGAATGCTTCTATTTGTCGCATTACCAAGCCCCAACGTCACCTAAACCAAAGATAAGCAAAGCTCTAATCAATAATAACAAATTTACAAGCATGTAAAGCTACAAATCAGTGTCCCTAACCCAGCACATGTGTTATATGTAAGCTTCCAACAAAGTTCAAAAACACACAAATCAAAAGCAGACATAGAAAATTTACCCAGCAGCAAAATGAGAATAAATATAATTAATCAACGTTATGGTCGAAATTAAGATTAGAGACCTGCGAAAGGTGAAGTCTTCTTATTCCTGATGCTTCAGTAGCCTTAAGAGTGAAACGCTTTCCTGGCTTCACTTCAACTCCTGCAAACACACAAATGGTTCATCAACGCCTAACTCCATGGTTCTTGTCAAATGTGGATTGTTCATATTTGGTTTTCGATTAAACGGGAAAGATACGGTGAACGCACCGCACCCCAGAAACCCATGAATTTTAATCAAAGAATGAGACAAGTCTCTGAAGGGGGCAGTGACTCATATGCTCTTCTCTTATATAGCTCATTTATTTAAATTGATTGTTTAAAAAATAAGGTATTTTACTTTGTTGGCCTCAATAGTTGAAGATAATTATAAGATTAATATGTAATATCCATCTCAACCCCGATCCTCTAAAGTGAATTCGGATCTTTTGGAATATAGTTGGTTCATTTAATTTAAACCAGAAATATTGATAAACTGACCTATGAATAACTGAGATATAATTTCCCCCCAAATTGACCTTAATTGTTCAAGTATTATCTCATCTTCATCTGCCACCATTTTTGTCTTCTCTCTTCTCTCACAAAATTCTACCGTAAGCAAAGATTCTCTGATTCTTTCTGTTTCTTCGTTCATCCATCTGATTATATTGTTGTTTCTACCCGAGGGTATAATGGTTCAAACAAAGAATTTTCCTCGAAATTGTGGAAGTGAAGGTGTCGATGGAAAACTCAATTTTTAATGAATAATTGTTGAACTAGTTGTACCCTTTAACCCTAAAGTGTTTTTCTCGGTTTTTGAACTGATAAATCGGTGTTTTAAAATCAAATCTAACGATCAAATATTATTCCATATCCCATATTTATATTTTATTAAATAAAAGATAAAAATAAATCTTAATCCTATTATATAAATTGGGTTCAAAAATTATTGATCAACAGGACTCTTTCATATGTCAAATTCAAAGATCAAAAATTATTTCGTATTTATATTTTTATCAAAAAAATGATAAAATCAAAATCTATTATATAATGTTGAGTTTCAATATTATTAATCAATGAGATTATTCCATATCTTAAATACAACGATCAATAATTATTTAGTATTTATATTTTATTAAAAATAATAAAATCAAATCATAATATCTAGTCCTGGGCATAAAAACCAGAACCAAAATATCGAACCGAACTGAACCGAACCAAAACATAAGGAACCAAACAGAACCAGAACTGGATAACTAACCGAATAGGTGTGGAACCGAGAACCGAATGGGTACGCGAAAGAACCGAAACATAATTATATATTTTAAAATAATTATTTATATAGAATTTACT
>OVBA01008852.1:0-11655 GCA_900406435.1 Lepidium aucheri | reverse complement strand
CATATTAGGTGTTTCCAGAGGAAATCGGCGACCTGTTGTCCAGTTAGGTTTACGTAAGCTTCCGCCTCCGCCCATTTGGAGAAATAATCGGTGATGACGAGCAGGAAGCGCAACCTTCTGCTGCTAGAGGGCTCGAGTGGTCCTACTACGTCCATAGACCATCTCATGAAGGGATAGGGGGTTATGGTACTGCTCAGAAGTTCGCCTGGCTGGTTTATCATCGGGGAGTATCGTTGGCATCTCTGGCACTGCTTCGCGTGTTGCTCACAGTCAGCAAGCATTGTAGTCCAGAAGAATCCCTGTTTCTTTATTCGCACTGCTAGTGCTCGTCCGTTAGCGTGGTCGCCACAGAATCCTTCGTGCATATCTTTAATCACGTTTGCCTGCTCGCTTTCGCCGAGGCATTTCAGGTATAGACCTGATATACTTCGCCTATATAGGTTTTCCCCCATTATCGTGTACCTCGAGCTTCTGGCCTTTATTTTGCGAGCTTCCCATTTCTCTTCGGGCAGTTTGCCGTACTTGATGTAATCGAAGATGGGTTTTCGCCAATCCTCCTCTTGGTCGCTGGCTGAATCTGTTATGGCTAAGACTTGGGGATTTTCGATGCTCGGCTTGAGAAAGTGCTCTACCGGTATCACTCGTCTTACCTCTTGCTCTGAGGTCGCCGCCAACCCGGCCAAGGCGCCAGCCGCCGAATTGTCCGCTCGCGGGATCTTTTGCAACGCGAAGTAGTCGAAATCGTTGGTTAATTTCTTTACAAGTGTCGTGTATGCTTCCATTTTCCTATCTTTTGCTTCGTACTCGCCGTTAACTTGGCTCGAGATTAGTTGCGAATCCGTATGCGCGGTAACACGCTTGACACCCATAGCTGTCGCGAGTCGCATCCCTGCGACCAATGCCTCGTACGCTGCGACGTTATTCGATGCGTCGAAGCACAGTCTAAACGATTGTTCGATTATCTCCCCGGACGGAGAGACTAGTCGTATACCTACTCCTGCCCCTTGACGAGATGATGCTCCGTCGACGTAGAGTGACCATGCCTCGCCCTGCTCTCCTTCGTGGCTTTCGAAGCTCGCCAGTTCGACGACAAAGTCAGCTATTGCCTGCGACTTTATTGCGGTGCGTATCCTATATTCAATGTCGTACTCGCTAAGTTCGATTGACCATTTCACGAGCCTCCCCAACTTACTTGGGCCATGAAGAATCGTGCGCAAAGGTTGAGTGGTCATGACCGCGATCTTATGGGACTGGAAGTAAGGCCTCAGCTTCCGCGCAGAAGTCACCACTGCGAGTGCTAGCTTCTCCTCTTGCGGATAGCGAAGCTCGGCTCCAGTGAGCATCTGGCTGACGTAGTAAATTGGTTTCTGCTCGTTTCCATCTGTTCGGACGAGGACGCCGCTTACCGCTACTTGAGAGATCGCGACGTACAAGTATAACGTCTCGCCGGTGATTGGTTTGTTCAGGATGGGCGGGCTTGCCAAGTACTCTTTTAGACTAGTCAATGCTTTTTGACTTTCGTCGTTCCATTCGAATTTCTTCTTTCCCTTTAAGAGTTGGTAGAAAGGAAGGCATCTATCGGACGATCGGGAGATAAAACGATTGAGAGTCACAATCCTTCCGGCGAGTCGTTGTACTTCCTTAGGGCTCTTGGCCTCGCCACTGGCGAGGAGGGCTTCTATTTTCTTCGGATTCGCCTCTATTCCTCGCTCGGTCACCATATACTTTAGGAATTCGCCGGCTGTTACCCCGAACGAGCACTTTGCCGGGTTGAGTTTCATACCATACGTGTTTAGGATCCTGAAGCACTGATCCAAGTGCTGGATATGGTCCTCCGCGGTGTGTCTTTTCACCATCATGTCATCGATGTACACCTCCATGGTTTTCCCGATCTGCTCGGCGAACATTTTGTTCACTAGCCTCTGGTAGGTCGCCCCGGCGTTCTTAAGGCCAAACGGCATGACCCTGTAGCAGTACGTGCCTTGGTCGGTTATGAAAGACGTTTTTTCAATGTCGTCGGGATGCATGAAGATTTGGTTGTACCCGGAGAAAGCATCCATAAAGGACATCATCTTGTGCCCGGCAGTGGATTCGACGATTCTGTCGATGTGCGGGAGTGGGTAGCTGTCTTTCGGGCAAGCTTTGTTAAGGTCTGTGAAGTCCACGCATATTCGCCAGCTTCCCGATTTCTTTTTTACTACCACTGGATTGGCGAGCCAATCGGGGTAGTTGACTTCTATAATTGACCCTAGCGCGAGGAGCTTTTTAACCTCCGCTTGGACCGCCGCTGCCTTTTCTGGTCCGAGCTTTCGTCGTTTCTGCTTCACGGGCTTATACGTTGGGTTAACCCTTAACTTGTGCGATGCTATCCTTATATCTATTCCTCGCATATCCTCCGGTGTCCATGCGAAAGTTTGTTTATTCGCTCGCAAGAAGTCGATGAGTTTAGTCTTGATGCTTGGGTCGAGCTCCTCTCCAACTCGGACTTTTCGTTCGGGGAAATCATCGTCGATGGAGACGTGTTCGAGTTTAGAGAGCTTAGGTTTGCTAGCTTTGGAGCCGCCCTCTTACGGTAATTGTTATAACTGTTTTGCTCGCTCGCTCTTGACGGCCGCCAGATAGCAGCTTTGCGAGCTTACTTGATTCGAGTGAACAATCCCTACCCCGCTGTTTGTTGGGAACTTGACGCACTGGTGGTAAGTGGATGCCACTGCTCGCATGGCATTGAGCCAAGGCCTTCCTAGTATTGCGTTGAAAGGGGTTGGCTTGTCGATGACTACAAACTTCGTCATTCTTCTCACGCCGTGAGCGATCACTGGTAATGTTATCGTGCCGAGGGACATGGTGGTGTTTCCATCAAAACTTGTTAGAGGGGTCACGTCGCCCTCCATCTCCTCGCTGTCGAATCCCATTCGTTTGAAGGCGTCGAAGAATAAGAGGTCTACCGAGCTCCCGGTATCTATCATTATTCTTGACAGCTCGAAACCCGCGACCTCCAGGGTGATGACGATCGCATCGTCGTGAGGTTTATGCAGGTGGGTTGTTTCGGACTCATAGAACGCGATGGCGACCTCCGGCGTCAGGGGCTTTGTCCCTGTTATGAGACTGTTCTCGGCCTTTCGCTGGTGGGACTTTATGGAGTTGACGGACTTTCCGACCAGACTGGACCCCCCCATGATGTAGTCTATGCGTTTTGGGAGCTGTCTGGTCGCGCCGTCCTCTATTTGCAAAGGAGCCGAGGGGCTCTCGCTTCGTTCTCTTCCTTCTCTTCGGGTATCCACGGACTCATCAGGGGTCCATTTAGTTCGCCGCATTCCTTCCCGNCGGTTCTCTCTTTTAAGCCGCTGCACCACGGTGCAGTCTTCCAGGGAGTGACCCTTTCTTTGATGGTAGTCGCAGAATTTGGATGGATCATAAGCGAATTTTTCCCTTTTGGGGTGATTTCTTACGGCGTATGAATGCCGTCCCTGGGTTTCCTCCTGGACAGGTCGCTTATTTTCTCGCGGGATGTCTGGAGTTTCCTTTTTATTTCTTTTCTCAAATTCGGCCCTATTCGTTTCTTCCCATTCAATGAAGTTTGCTGCTCGGTGAAGGGCGTCGTCGAGGGTGTCCACGGGGTGGACGAACAGCTCTTGTCGGAAGCTTGACTTGGGCCAGAGCCCCATTTTAAGCGCGCAAATCGCGACCTCGTCAGTGATGTTCATGCTTGACGATCTTACTTTTTTGAATCTTGCGAGGTAGTCCTTTAATGACTCGTTACGTTCCTGAAGAGTTGCGAACAAGTTGTCAGCGGATGTTCGCTTCTGTATGAATATTGAGAAGTGCTTAAGAAAGCACTCCGCGAGCTGTTCGAAGTTATCGATTGACCCGACTCTAAGCGAGGAGAATCACTCTAGTGCTGGTCCGGTCAAGTTTTCGGTAAAGATCCTGCAGAGACCTACGTCTCTCTCTTCGTCGTTGTAGTGCGCTTTCACCGCGGTGAACCGGAATATCCTCAGGTGGGCCACTGGGTCGGAATCTCCCGAGTAGGAAGGGAACTTGATGTTTCCGATGTCTTTAATCGTGGCGGTCAAAATCCGTCGAGTGAAGGGGGATTGCCTCGTTGATTCCACCATTCTGTGGATGTCGGGGGCCGCGGTTGTCGCCCGGTGGATTTGAAATCGCATCTGTGCGTGCTCTGCTCGCTGGGCGGTGAGGAGGGAGCGCATCTCCTCCAGCTCTCTGGCCATGTCGTTTCCTAGATGTTCCTCATACTGATCGGCTGTTTGCCGAGCATCGCTTTCCTGTGGTTCTTGGTCGCCTGCTTGGTGCATGGCGCCTTCGGGCTGTTGTTCGTTTCGGTTGGTTCCCGCCGGACTAACCGGTGGGTCACCTGGATGCTAATTACTTTGGCGGGAAAGCTGAGCCTGGAGCTGATTGAATCGTTGATCCTGGGCGTTGAGCCTTTCGAGGATCTGATCCGTGCGTCGATTACTTTGCTCTACTAGGTCAGCCATCATTTGTCGCAGGTTGATTAGGGTTTGTCCCCGCGTAGTTGTGGTACTCGTCGGTTGTCCCCTTCGACCCGTGTTCGATGTCGTCGGTACATCGCCGTGATTGTTCGTTGGATCCATCTTCGCCGCCTGTCGATCTACTTTACGGTTAGAGTGATTCGGGCCCCACGGTGGGCGCCAAAATGTTGATGCTAAAACTTAACACTCGTTATAAAAGTGTGGGACTTCGAATCAAATTCTTTATTAGACGAAAATGATTACAAACAAAGGCAAAGTCGTTTCTTTCGTTCTAGGACTTTTTCCTTTCCTTTTTCTTCCTTTTTTGCTCCTAGGGTTTGAACTATTATTTATAGGCTTTTGCGCTAGGGTTTTGGGGAGATTCTCCTAAGATTCCCCGAGATTTCCTCCTTGATTTTCGGGCGAGCTTCGCGGGGATCGGTTGTTCGCTGAGTCAGCTATGCTCTCTCGGCTCCGTGTGCTCGCTCCTCGGGTACCATGATGCTTGCGTTGCCACCTGCTCGGTCCGGCCCACCTTTTCTTGTTCTTTGTTATTGAGCCTTTTCAGACTTTTGGGCCTGGTACCAACACCTATCATAGAGAAAGCTGATGGCTTGTATAATAGTGATCACTTAAAACCGACAATAAAGATCAATATATACTTTTGTAAGTGTCCAAATATCAAATCAAAAATAACGATAACAATAACAATATGTCAAAAAGAAAAAAAATCAAACATGAGTTATGGCGAGTCTATTCCAAATTTTTCGAAAACCAAGAATACTAAATATCGTCAAATATGATTTTATTTTCATTTTTTGTTCTTGAAACGGTTATACCTACCATATACATAGCTCCCAGATCGTCATAAAAAAGTTAATCGCTTAAAATGGACACTAAGAGCATGATGATAGTATCACATAAATTAAAATAAATGAAAAAAAGAAAAATTATAAATTAAACACTTTATGTTTGATCCGTTTCCACAGACTGAGACAAATGAAACGTCTCAAAGAGTCACGTGGCAAGATCATGTGCTTCCACATCGAATGATTTTTTCAAGAAAGAAAACGATGTTTTTTTTCCGGATAACGTTTTGGAAAGTTTATAAAAGCTTATAAAATCTTATAAAAAACTTATAAAAAACTTATAAGTTTATATCTTATAAAAATTTATAACTTATAAAAAAAATTATAACTTATAAAAAGTTTATAAAAGCATATACAGCTTATAACTTATAAAAAGTTTATAAAAGCTTATAAAAAGGTTATAAAATATTTTAATTTTGTTTTCAATTTCGTTGGCTTAAATTTTTTGAGTCTCACCATTAAATCTATAAAAAAAATTTTAAACAAGTTGAATCTCAACCAATAAATTAATATTAAATTTATTATTAAATATCACCATTAAACATGCTCTAAATATCAATATTTCTATATGTGTCCACATATCATCTAGGAAACAATGATAAAAGTAAGAATACTCCAAAATAAGAAAAAGAAAAGGGCTGTCAACCTATTTTCCCCTTGATGTTTCCATATAGTATTAGATCCACACGAATTTTGACCCTAATGTTATTTCTCCATATTTCGTAAGTTAAAAATCTATTTACACCCGAAACGTAAGTTAAATCCTTATTTCCACACAATTCCGGGTTACTTGGCATAAATAGTAAAACCGATTAGAATTTTATACTAAACTGTTGCACGAAATAATAAACCAAACCTGTAACTCAATTTTGAATTAAACCTAATACGGTATAACTCAATTTATATACGTAAAAAATAAAGTAAATTTAAGAAGAAGAAAAAAACGAACAATAAATTTATCTCCTTTTGCATCCTCGTCTTCTTCTACGACTCATCAGCTAGCCATATGAACAAAAATGGATCAGTTTTATTTAGATTTGATCCTTTAATTTCTTTTAAACAACACACAGAATTAAATCAACACACAGAATCAAATCAACACACAGATTTGATTCAAATCACATAATTAAATCAATTTCTGTTTCTTTCTTAATGAACTGGAAAAAAAAATCAAAGTATAAAGATTAAAGTATCTGATCAAAACAGAATCTTCAAACTTTTCAGAAAGACGATAATGATATATAAAACAATAAATTCTGGCAATAATAAGGGAATTGAGTTTCATTAACCCCAATTGAGCTTTATCAATACTAAATAGAGAAATTAGAGAAAGACCAGATTGATAAAAATGTCATTTAGAGAATAGGGAGATGAGGATATGACTAATTAACGCCATTGATGCCATGAGATTCTTCCAAGGCAAAGACATCATCTCGTCGATGATGGTATCTTGTCTGTACTGGTCCTAGAACTTGAGCTATGGCGGAGGAAGCTATTAAACCGAGGATAAGCAAAATGACAATGGATTCTGAAGGTACAGTTTCATACTTTCAGAGAAGTTTTGCAGAGAGAGAAGTGGCAGATATGTTTCGAACAAGAGAGAGGAGAAATTGAAGTTCATCTTCGGATTAGGGTTCGTCCTGCAAGACAGATTTTTTTTTTGGGTTTAGTCTGAAATTGGGTTTAGGTTTAGTTGTAATCGGATTTAGTTTGGTTCAATTCATAATTCGGTTAAATTTATGTGGTTTATTTTCATTTGGTCTACTGTAGACCGATAATAATTGTGGTTAATGTGCAATTTTTGTTTCAAGTTTTAAATTGGGTGGAAATAGGAATTAAATTTATCTTTGGGGTGTAAATAGGTTTTTAACTTACAAAATATGGGGAAATAACATTAGGGTCAAAATTCGTGTGAATCTGATGCTATATGAAAATTTTGAGGGGGAAATAGATTGACAGCCCAAAAGAAAATGAACACAAGTTATGTACTTTACAAATCATCTCCAAATTTTCTGGAACTAAAAATTTTTAAAAATGTGAAATATATATATTTTTAGTTTTTGAAAAATAAAATGTCTACTATAGAGGGAACTATCAGATTATCATAAAAATATCGCTTATAACCGACAAAGATCAATGCTTTTGTATGTATCCAAATACTAAATAAAAATAACGAGAACAATAGCAATATAAAAAACATTGAATATGAGTTATGTATTTACAAGTCGTCTCAAAATTTTGCAGAAACTAAAATATGTATTTTTTTGGTTTTGAAACGGTTATGTCTACTATAGAGTGAACTGTCGGATTGTCATAATTGCTTAAAACCGAAAATAAAGATTAATATTTCAGTATGTATCCAAACACCAAATCAGAAATAACGAGAACAATAACAATACGCCAAAGTAAGAAAAGAAAAACCGAACACAAGTTATGTATTTAATAAGTCGTCTCCAAATTTTGCCGAAACTAAGAATCATAAATATCATAAAATATGTATTTCTGTTTTTAAAATATCAAATTTTATTTTCTAACCCTAAATTCTGATCAAAAATAAATTCAAATGCTTAAACTCTATAACTTCAAATTCAGATAGTAAAATTATGGTTGTTCTGCAACGGCGCCGACCCCCACCTTGTTACTTTGCCGGTAGGGCGCTTCCGTGAATATATGTATTTTGTTGAACTTGCGGTGAAGAGATGTGGTGGTTGCTTGAGATCTGTTACCGATGTTGGCTCCAGCGAAGGTGGTGATTTCTCATAGTCTTCTTGAGGTCACTGCCTTCCTTTGGATCTTTATTGCTTCTTCCCTCACTCTGAGCTGGGCTTGTGGTTCAAGGTAAGAGGTTTCGATCCTCATTCTCGATGTGGTGGTTCCAATCCCGACCATTTCTCTTGAACCAGACTCCACTACATCGATTAACAGTTTCTCATCTCTTTCATCAGCTTTAGTTATGTTTAGTTAGCCATTAAGTTTTTGACTGTTGTTAGTGTTTCTCTTCCTTTGCTTAGGAATCTTATCTAGGGTTCTGTTAGCTTCAGAGCTAATTCCAGAGAAAGAAGAAGAAAAGAAATTCTATTTTGCATTCAGTAATACGTTCACACTCAATTAACCATCTGTTACAAGTATTTAAGAAAAGAAAACAATTAACCAAACTTAAATAACCGGATTATACATCTACCGGTTTAGTGAAAAAATAATCAGAGTACTTATTAACTCTAATACCCCTCCTCAAGATGGCAGTGAGATAGAAATCAATGTCATCTTGCTAATTAGCTCATGAAATTTTCCTGGAGGTAAAACTTTTGTTAACGCATCAGCAATCTGATTATCTGTCTTAACATGAAGAGTCTTTATCAATCCTCTTGTGATCTCTTCTCTGACTTTATGACAATCTAATTCCACATGCTTTGTCCTTTCATGGAACACAGCATTGTTTGCAATATGAATGGCTGCAGTAGAATCACAGTAAAAAGAAACAGCTCTCTCTTGAGGTACTTGTAACTCGTTGAGCAAGTTTACTAACCAGAAGACTTCATTAACACCAAAACGCATTGCCCTATATTCTGCTTCAGCTGAAGATAATGAAATTGTTTCCTGTTTCTTAGACTTCCAGGAGATGAGTGAAGACCCAAGAAATATGCAGAAACCAGAAGTTGATCTTCGAGTATCTCTACATGCTGCCCAATCAGCATCGGTGAAGGCTTTAAGTGTGAGATCATTATCTGATGAATAGAAGAGTCCGAGTCCAATAGTGTTTTTCAAATAACGAAGGACGTTGTAAGCTGCATTTAGATGAGATTGCTTCGGTCCTGAAGCAAACTGGCACAATTTGTTGACTGCAAACGTGATGTCAGGCCTGGTTATTGTGAGATACATAAGGCGATCAACAAGACGTCTATAGACCAGCGGATCAGGTAGTAAAGGTTCATCACTGTCCAAAGTAAGTCTCAGACTTGGATCCATTGGAATGTTGCTAGCTTTGCATCTTAAGAAACCACTGTCTTCTAGTAGATCCAAAGTGTACTTTCTTTGACAGACTGATATTCCTTTTGATGATCTTGCTATTTCCAGACCTAAAAAATACCTCAAAGGACCAAGATCACGTAATTTAAAGCAGTTTTGTAATGTCTTTTTAAGAGAAGAAACCGCAATATCATTGTTTGAAGCAATGATTATGTCATCAACATAAACTAAAATGGCAATATATTCCCCTCCTATGTTCCTCACGAAAAGAGTATGATCACATTGAGACTTTCTAAAGTTAAGATCTAGAAGAACATTGCTAAGATTAAGAAACCATTGTCTAGATGCCTGTTTCAATCCATATATTGATTTGTTCAATTTGCAAACAGCATTAAGAGGTAAAACAGAACCTTGTTTTGGAGTGTAACCAAGTGGCAGATTCATGTAAATTTCTTCATCAAGGTCTCCGTTGAGGAAAGCATTTGAAATGTCTAGTTGATGAAGACTCCATTTCTTTGCAGCTGAAACAGATAAAAGAGTTTTAACAGTAGTCATTTTAGCAACAGGTGAAAAGGAATCAACAAAATCTATTCCCGATTGTTGAGTGTAGCCTTTGGCAACCAAGCGTGCTTTGTGGCGTTCAAGAGTTCCATCTGCGTTTAACTTGGTTTTGTAAACCCATTTACAGCCAATGGCTCTTTTTTCCGGAGGCAATGATACAATTTCCCAAGTATTTGCATCCTCTAGTGACTTGAGTTCTTCATTCATCGCTTGAAGCCACTCATCAAACTTCTTAGCTTGAGTGAAGCTGGCTGGTTCTCCAAAGTGTATAACAGAACAGAGATACGATTTATATTCAGTACTTAAATCATCAAAACACATGTATGCAGCTAGAGGATAAGGGACGTCTGTGTTAGTTAGATTGCAGAAGTATTCTTGTAAATGTTTAGGTGGCTTTGATGCTCTTTTTGAACGAGTTAGAGCTGTATGATCCGCAGTCATATTCTCTGTTATTATGTTGTCATCTGCAAAAATAGAACTAGGATTAGTGTTTGAATCAACTAAATCAATCTCTTGTGAATTGTTAGATGATTCATTTGTCATTGAAGGAGCTACAGCTGTTTCTGAATCAGTTTCAAACAAAGAAAAGAAATCAGATGAGACAGAACCATCTTTGTTATATGGAAAAATATTTTCATAGAAAACTACATTTCTAGACACATGAACTGAATTTGTTTCCAAATCCATTACTTTGTAACCTTTATAACCTAAAGGATATCCTAAGAAAATACAAGGTTTAGCTCGGGGTTGAAACTTTGTTCTTTGTTTTGGAGAAGTTGAAACATAACAAAGACTCCCAAAGACACGAAAAAGGATATATTCAGGCTGTCTTCCTGTTAATATTTCATATGGTGAACGATTTTGTAAGAGTGGAGAAGGAATCTTGTTAATGAGAAAAACAGAAGTTAATATGCAATCACCCCAAAAAGAAAGAGGAATGTTAGACTGAAACATTAAAGAACGAGCAACGTTAAGGATATGTTGGTGTTTCCGTTCCACAACTGAATTTTGCTGAGGCATCTCGGGACATGAGTGATAAGAAATGATCCCTTTAGAACTAAAGAGATCAGAGAAACGTAGCTCAGGAGCATTGTCAGAACGTACACCTTTTACCTTTGCATTGTATTGAGTCTCAACCATTTGTAAAAAATCTGGAAAAATCTTCAAAACATCACTCTTTGCTCTCATTAGATATGTCCAAGTCATACGGGTATGATCATCAACGATAGTCAAAAAGAAACGGTAACCTTCATTAGTTTCAACCGAGAAGGGACCCCAAGTATCGATATGTAAGAGATCAAACANATCAAACGCATTAGTACACATATTATTCTTAGAGACATAAGGTAAATGTTTTTGTTTAGCTAAAGGGCAAACCGAGCAATGAAAAGCTTTATTCCTTTGATTGAGACCAAGTACATCAGTAAGAGTTTCTATCTTGGACAAGAGAGGATGTCCTAGCCTATTATGCCAAAGAGAAAAATCAACAATCGAATTAAGCGAAAAAGAACTAGAAGTATTAGAAGAATTGCTGTTTCTGTCAAGAACATAAAGGTTGAAAATCTTTTTAGCTTGACCAATCATCAGCTCCTTGATAGGATCCTGAATGAGACAATGAGATTCATCAAAAATAAATCGACATTTAAGGTCAGAAGTTAGTTGACTAACACTTATTAAAATGAGACGAAAATCAGGAATGTAAAGAGCATTCTTCAAACACAGATGTTTGTTAAGACAAATATCACCTATTCCCATAATTTTGATATCTA
>OVBA01008851.1:0-11043 GCA_900406435.1 Lepidium aucheri | reverse complement strand
GTGCATGTAGAGCTTCAATTTAGGTTGGTAATGGTGGGTGAGAGAATTGAAGAAGATGGCAATTTTGTAAATATTTGAGATTGGAGACTTATTTTAGACTTTTTCATTGTGAAGAAAAAAAAAGAAAAAAAAGTTGATGGCAAAATCAAAATTATGGGAAAAATAAGGGTAAAATCGGAAAAAAAATGTTGCAAAAAATGGGAGTTAGTTTTTTAATTGACTCAAGTCAATGGGTCAATTTTGCAACTATCCCTATTATGTTTAAGTTAAACACTCAAAATTTTATGTTGTCAGAAACTAAAATTCAAGTTTCTATGTGGTTATAACCCGATTCAAAATTTCGTAGAATACTACCCAAATCAGAAAATTTGTGTGGTTATAACATTTTTCAAAAGTTTCATATGGTTAGAGAAGATTCAAGTTTCATATGGTTACAGACATAGTTGATAGTATCCATGAGATTACACCCCTTCCACCCATATACATAAATAATCCCATCATTTAATCAACATGATGAGATTAGATGAATGGCTTGACTGATGAGCAGTGATACATGTACATATTCGAAAATTAAGGATCAATGCATGAAGTCAAGTTAGAAAATCACATTATGAGAACAATAAACATTACTTTTGGGCATAAACAATCGGAACAAAAGTTTTTGGTTTTGTTTGGTTTTGTTCCTAAAAAAACCATTCGGTTCAAAACATAAACAATTTCGGTTTTTGTTGTCGGTTTAATAAGTATCTAAACTAATTAGTACTAAACATATTTTCATTAATTTTTGTTACTTTTGGTTTTAAATAACCATATTTTTCGGGCATTTGATAATTTTTGGTTATTTTTTGAAATAAGTAATATTTAAAACTAAATCAATATTATTTCAGAACTAGTTCGATTCCACATTTTCATAATCGAGAGCAAACAAAAAAAACTAAATTATGAGGGCTAATAAGCACCACACATGTTTTACAATTTACTTTTTAATTTTATTTTATTTGCTAATAATCAGACTCATAAAATCAAATCTACAATCATGACTCTCAAATTTTAAATTCTATCGCAAAGTTTACATGAATCTTTAGATTCAAACTCCAATAAAAAAGATTACAGAAATTAACATTTAACTACTTGAAAAAATTGCAATTATTTGTAGGGATAATATATATATGTGGTTAGTTCAACAAAGAAATTCAGACACATAGAGTTGTTTATATTGGTTGTATCATATAAATAAGAATTTTATCAAAAAAAAATCATATATAAAAATGTTAAGAAAAATATGGTATTTTTTATATTGACATCAGTATCATTAGAGATTAAGGAGTTTGAGAAATTGACCGACTCCTTATCGATCCAATTGTTTTTGAAAATAAAAGTAAACAACGGTTACTTATATAATTGTATCAATTCAATATAAATCATGTAGTAGTGTTTTCAATAATTACGTAACCTAATATTAGAATAAAATTCTTGAACACGTTCAAAGTGTAGATGATGATGATGATGATGATGATGATAATGATGATGATGATGATGATGATGATGATACTTGATTCACATAATTGCCCATGTGCTGCATATTCGTTGGTTACTTCCAAGGCCACAACCTGCTTTCTTAAAAATATATTTGTTAAAATCATTTTAATAAAATAAAATAAATTAGTAAGTTCACAAACCTCACTTTGTTCACAGCACACAGTTGAACAAAGCACGTGATCTTCCCTCAAAAAGTGTTTTTAACTAGTACATAACGCATCACATTGTGACACCAACTCTCATCTCATTTTTTTTCATTAAAACAACTCAAAACAAAATGATTTCACAAAATTTATCACAATCAGTTACTGTTTAAAAAGCAAAAGGGTTATTACATGCAACACTTTAACTGTTTTACAACATTTAAGATCTAATCTTTGCTAATCACATTATTAATGTAAATTTTGATCAAGTCAATCATCAATGCTCTAATTTTTGTTAACAATTTACAATACATTTTTTCAACAATTCAATATTAGTAATACATCTCTAATCATGAGATGCATCATTTGTACCTCAGGCAAAAACATTAACTATATGATATAAAAAATGAGAAATGCAATAAAGTTTAAATCTTAAAATAAAATTTTTAAGCGCAATAAATATTCTATATATATGGCAGAAATTGGCTATCCTTTTCGAATTTTTAATCATTTGTACTAATTTCAGAATAATCTGAGATAAATTTTACTTCTAAAATCTAGAGATTTATCAAATTCATCCTCGAGTTTTGAACTCCAAAGGTAGTGCTTAGATGCTGTTTCTGACACTGCAACCTTACTTAACATTTTATTTTGGAAGCAAAACCAGTCCAATCCCGAATATAACTCTGAATCTATTCAAAATCTATCTATAAAACACTTGTATCGTGAGAACGCTGAATTTGTTATCGATAGTCTTGCAACGGGTTTCCACTTTCGATACTGGTGGTCTAAAAATTGAATACACTTAAGTAGTAAGTTTTAACTATTATAGAAACTACACTATTAAACAGTTTCCAGAATAAAGATGTTGTTATTAAGAATAAATAATTATTTGTGAAGCCAAAATTATTCTTGAGGAAGACCCACCAATCTCAGACCATGCAAGCTTTGTTCCAGTGCACCAATCCACTTTCTTCCTAAACTTATATTTTATTTTCTTTTGACCATTAGCAATCCAGTTTCCCTCTCTTAATTTTTCTTTTTTCTATTATTTTTATTTTGATTTATCTGTAATACTTATATAATTTTTAAAAAATAAATAAATATTCTGGTGTCTGTCTCTGACAAACTCCACATGCAGATGTAAAGGGGCACCAAAGACTTAAGAGACCCACCCACATTATTTTGTCCACATGGATGACTTAGTTAGATTGAATAAAACCATAAGAATAAAAGAAATTTATCCAATATCGTTGCAAAGAAAAAGAAAAAAAAGAAAGAAGAAGAAGAGGATTAAATTTGGTCTGTGCTTTCATGTGCATCACTTTCATCAGAGATGCATAAAAAATAGATACCTCATTATTCCCAAGCAGATTATTTTTTGGAGCTGTATCAATAAATATTTATAAAAAAAAGAATACAATTACATTCTCTTACATGTATAAATCTACGGATATACACAGGAATACATGTGTACACGCATGTGTATGTACGTACATACATGATTACATAACCGATGTTTATATATGCTTCAAAACCAAAACTTCGCCTTATAATTGTAGACAGAGAGCTCTTTGCTTTTTACAAACTCACTTCTCTCAAACAATATAATCTTTTTACAGTTTCTTCTTCTTCTTCTTCTTCTTCTTCTTCAAGAAAACAGACACAGAGAAACCTAATTTCTTGTCTGGTCATTACTTCACAAGTAGCTTTACTTTTGTCTTAGTTGCTCAGTTCTTCTTTGTCCTCTTCTCTTTTTTTATTCTTCCTTTGAAACGCGTAACAGAGGAGAAATCAGAATCCGGAGATATTCAAGAATTGATAATGAGAGAATCTCAGAGTTCCAGAGTTTATTAGAATCAACAAAACCTTCTGAGACTAATTAAAAGTAAGAAGACGAAGAAGAAGAAGAAGATGTCGGCAAAGCTTCTGTATAACTTGTCAGATGAGAATCCAAATCTGAATAAACAGATTGGATGTATGAATGGGATCTTTCAGGTGTTTTACCGGCAACATTATCCGGCGAGACGTGTTGCCATCGCCGGAGATGAACTCAAGCCTCTGCCTTCAGGTAACATGTCTCTCCTGAGTCTTTTGCTTGCAATGTCCTCTCCATTAAAACCTGGAAGGATAAATTGAATAGCTCATGATGAAAGATCTTCAAAACAAGATGGTTTTGTATTTTAGTTCCCGACTAAGATCCTAAATCCAAGATTCAGGACCACAAAGTTGAAAGAAACCAAAAGCTCTATAACATGTCTTGTCTTTAGAATTCACTACACTTATCTATACCTCTACATCTAACGTAACTATCTCTTGGTTTAAAGTCTAATCTGGTGGGGATTTTTTTTTTTGCAGGCAAAACAACTGACAATGTTGTTGTTACCAATATTTCAACGGACAAAAAGGAAAAGGTAAGAATCTGTAACCAGTAGAAAAATTATAATTTCAATGGAAGAAAGTTTTATACAAAAATTGAATTTTATGGGAATTGCAGGAGAAGAGTAAGAAGAAGAAAGCTGCAAAAGACAAACAGAGGGGAGTATCCTCTGAATCATCGTCGAGGTTGTCTTCTTCTTCTTCACCATGCTCCTCGAGCTTCTCATCTGCAGATATTAGCACTACGACTTCTCAGTCTGAACAACTCGGTATGATTCAAACCAATAATGGTGATAATCCCGTACGAGAACTCAATAATGGGTCACCAAGGTGTGGCGGTTTAATGATGTCGAGTGATTTGAGGGAGTTTGTGAAAAGCTCCATTCATAAGGAGACAAGAGTCAGAGTTGAAAAAGCTTTGTCTCAGCAGCCTAAATCAGTTAGAGCTAATTTGTCTCTTTTTAAAGAATCATCAACATCTCGGAATTCCAACGAATGGATCGAGACACGGAACGTAGTGAAGCTCAAAGATAGTCCTCGGTTCTCTTACGATGAGAGGGAGACCACAAAGACAGGCGCCAAGTTGAAAGAGACACCGAGGTTATCGTTAGACAGTAGATCGAATTCCTTCAAGAGCGCAAAATCTGGTTATTCAACAGAGCCGCAAGAGCTTGTAACGGGTCACAGAAGAACAACATCAAGTGTTGTTGCCAAACTGATGGGTCTCGATATCATTCTAGACAACTCTGTGGCTGATCAGAACAGAGGAAATCGCTTCTGCGACTCCCCAAGGCCACCGTCCCGAGTAGAAGCAGATCTACAAAGATCAAAAAGTACTGATTCTATCAAGAAGATAATCCCAGCTAAATTCCCTATGAAAGCAGCTCCATGGACCCAAGTGGATGGTGCAAAGACCCAAGTTAAAGAAGCAGACGCTACTACGCTGACAGTTTATGGTGAGATACACAAGAGGCTTTCGCAGCTTGAGTTCAAAAAGTCCGAGAAAGATCTCAGAGCTCTAAAGCAAATACTCGAAGCAATGGAGAAGACGCAGCAGTTAAGAACCAACGATGATGACATCAAAAATCTGAGTTCAAACAATATTATGCAGATAACTGATCAGCCAATTCCATCTGCAAAAAGCCCATCGTCCATGAATTTTAGATCTTCCTCTATAGTGGTTATGAAAGCAGCAACGGCTCCAGCCGTCAAGGAAACAGGCATTTCTGGCTCCACCACTTTCTCGCCACGGAATGTTGCTTTACCAAATGTCAAGGTTGGAAACCTGAGGCAAACCCAGAAAGTCATTCCTGGGAAGCAGAGCGCCATGGATGTGACACCCAGGCCGGTATTTTATAAGGGCCAGACAGATTCCACTCCGAAAAACACCAGTACCAGGCCGTTACGTTCAAAAAGCGACATGGCCAAGTCAGGGAAGAGCCAGAAGCCCAATGTTAGCCCAAGAACACCGCCTAAAAAGCTCGGGTTCGAGAAGCAGTCTCGACCAACGTCTCCAAAACCAGAACCGAACAAGAACCAGAGACAACAACAGACAGAGTCAGTCTCCCCAAGAAGAAAACCAGGGATAAAATCTCGCAGTCAGCAATCTGAAGACCGTTTAAGTGACGAAAGCAGTGACTTAAGAAGTCTAAGATCTGACAGCAACATAAGCTTGGCATCTAATCTTGACATTGAAGTTACAAGCCGATATAAATATGAGAGAAGTAGTGACATCACCGAGCAGCACACCCCAAAACAAAGGGTATAAATGTTACACCTGATGCAAATTCACTTTACAAATTATTCACTAGTACTTGTTTCACTGATACTTATCTCTTTATCAATGCAGAGTCCAGACATGGGAATAAGGTCCTTGGCAAAACCTCTAAAAGTTACAGTGGAACAGCCCAGTCCGGTTTCAGTGCTTGATGTAGCTTTCGACGAAGATGAGTCTCCATCACCTGTGAGGAAGATATCAATTGTCTTTAAAGGTGAGCCATTGAGAAAATTCAAAGATTCCAAACTGTTTTTCAATTTCTCTCCGAGCCCAAAAAATATATATGATCAATCAGTTAAATTACAAGTTCATTAATATTAAACTCGTTACATTTATCTAACATATCCAAAATAGATTGCAAGTTCTGATTGGCTTAAAGTTCTCACCTTTACTCTTTCTTTCTCTTGTCACAGAGGATGATAGTATAAGTTCTGATGAGGCCCAATGGGTGAACAAGCACAGCAACTTATGTAGATCGCTGGTGTGGCCTGACAGTAACGCTAGTCTAAAGCAGCCTGATGCCGACCTTTTGGAGGGTTTCATGGAAGAAGATGCTGAAGTCAAAAATGGCGATCACAAGTACATCTCAGAGATATTGTTGGCATCAGGGCTTCTTCAAGATATCGACTACAGCATGATAAGCATTCAGTTGTACCAAGCACACCTTCCGATCAACCCAAGCCTTTTCTTTGATCTAGAACGGAACAAAACAAGCAATATGAGTTTGCAGGACAACAAGCACAAAGGCAGAGTAGTCGGACAACAACAGACAGCGAACCTGATAGAGAGAAGCAAGAGGAAGCTCGTATTTGACACCATCAACGAGATCTTAGCTCGCAGATTCGCTGCAGAAGGGTGTACGAAGCAGCCATCCATAGTATCTTCTATCAGCCCGCTAGGGAAAAACAAGAAAAGCCCTCGAGGGAAAGAACTTCTGCAAACTCTGTGTGCCGAGATTGACGGATTACAAGATAACTTAAAGTGTATCTTGGATGAGGACAATGAAGACCTCATTTGGGAGGACCTCCAAAGCAATGGCATGAACTGGGACGAGATTAAAGGAGAGACACCAGGTTTAGTGTTAGACATCGAGAGGCTAATCTTCAAGGACTTGATTAGTGAAGTTGTGACAAGCGAGGTTGCAACTTTACAAAGAATGGGTCAGTGGGCAACCAAGGCAGTTTTTCCATAGCTAATATTCCTAATTAATTATCACTTAGAATTGTAAATCAAGGAGTCTAAATCATCCATATACTAGACCTGAGGACAGTTGATTTCTTGGTTCCATGAGCCCTTTCCTAAGTTCTCATCTTAATTGTTAATTTTAAGTAAAGAATATTTCAGCAAGCCTCCATTGATGTGAAAATCAAACACCACTTCTTTCCAACAATTCTGAATTAAGTTTGAATTACTACCTGTGCCACACATGAAGGAGTCAATTATCACTAGAACTGAGGCTATCGTATCCCCATTTGAAAAAGGAATGTTTCACCAGCAAACAATGTTAAAGACGGAAACCGTCTCTTCCTTTGGTAGTTTTAGACTTTTAGTCAGTAAAAAATCATTTTTCTCTGAGTCACGTATTCAATTGCAAACTATCACTAAACTCGGGATGCCGAGATATTCTGTCTACAAATTCTAAATGACAAAATACCTATTTTACATCTGTGTCAACACTTTCCCGCTTTTCTTCGCGTTCTACCTTCTTTTCTCTTTTGTCTACGTCCTCTTGAAACCAACCCTTTTCCAATAAGCTGTTATTTGTCGGCCAACATACAGTGCCTTTTCGAGTTCCAATCTTGAAACGAAGCAAAGTTCGTTGTGTTCTTGGATCATTTTTTTTCTCTCCATCTACCATTTCAGCTTTTCGGTTGTTTTCGTTGATCTTATCAGATGAAGCATATGCCTCAAGTGTTGGAATGTGATGGCCCTTGCTTATATGTTTCTCAGGAACATGGTTAGTGCTGAATTCATTTTTTGCAAGCTCTAACAGGCTAAATACATGAGGCACGTTCTTCTCTCCAACCCAAAGTGGTGCAGCAAAAAATGGGTTACCTTCTGGTTCCTCTGTTGGTTTCTGAACATCCTTTTGATCCACGGATTTCTGAACTTTTAACCTATCAACATCAACAGGCTGCTGCATACTTGACAAAGATGGTCCATTTTGTTTACTTTGCACATCCTGTTCTATATTGTCGACATTAGTTTCCTCCAACTCGTTAGACATCTTGGATTCAGGAAATGCAGGAAGCCAAATTGGAATATGCTCATCTGGTGGCTCTACTCCGATATCGGAAAAGCTAGGAGCTGGTCTTTTTCCTCTACTTAAAGGGAAACTGGGCAGAGAATAAACAAAGGGCATTTCCTCCGCTTCTCCTGTATAACGAATAATATCCTTGACTACACCAGAATCAGCAAGACAATGCTCAGCATCAGGAGCACCGTCGAAACCCAATACAGAACCCAAATCCTCCAGTGCTTGCAGAATGTCCAAAGCATTACCTTCTACTCTACCGGCCATATTAGCATAGAACTGCGTAGCCTTCCCAATGTTCTGGATGTACTGGATCATAACATCGGTTAGTGTTTCAAGAGCAGATTCTTGAAAAGAACTGAATCTCACACCTTCGCGTGTATGTGATTCCTGATAAGTGCTCATCTCGACGCTCTCGCATATTTGTGCCACGGCCATTCTAGCGAGGGCGTAGGCAAACTCATTGCCACGAAAAAGATTTCTTTTCCCGTGTGATTCTCTCCGCTGTCTTCCACCCTCCCCGCCTCCATTGGTCATATTCAACCCTTCTTACAACTTTACACAGCGTAACATGTAGAACCATTGCTTGAATCAACCCAATGAAATGCGCATTCCTTTCTGACCAATATTGGACTAACTGATTTCGGACAGAGTTCTCATTTCGGCACCTTAAAAACAGTGAGAAGAAAGAAAAATAAGAATCGACATTGAGCTGAAATGAGAATTGAATGACAGGTGACTAAAAAACGAGGAATAAGAACCCACTTGCCCAGTACAGGAAACGAAACTCAAATAAAAATTAATTCTTCCCCGAACAAAACCCTAGAAGCTCACCAAGTCCGGTTCACGGCCTAAGAGCGGGCCGATTAAAAATGAATCCGTGAAACATAAACAGATGCTTACCGGAGAAGAAGACTTCCTCATTGTAGAATCTCCGGAGGAGCAAAATCAACTAGAATGAAAAAAGACCAGACAAACTCCGGCAGTAACCAGCGAAGGACCCACTGAAATACCCTAGCGAAGGAGTAGAATAGAGAGGAATTTATGGCTTATGGACGTAGTAAGATCGAAGTTGAAAGGCGCCAAAATCTATAACTCGGAATGCGATTAAAACCCAGCTTAAACCCCTCGATCCAGAGAGAGAGAGAGAGAGAGAGAGAGAGAGAGAGAGAGAGAGATATTGAACGTGTGAATTTTCGTCTCAGCTTATAAGCAGAGGCAGATGATTATAAGGAAAGAGGAGGGATGATAACTTCACGACCGAGCAGATGAGATATCGTGACAAAGCTACATTTTTCTGACACGTGTCCATTTTTATGTTTGTAATAACTCTGAAAATAGTATAATTACCGTGTTATAAATTATAAAATACATTAACATTTAATAACTCTGAAAATAGTATTAAAATATATTTAATTATAAATTTTTATATAAACACTAGTTAGTGACCCGCTCTTTCGGGCAGAATTTGAATGCAAGAATGAGAAAAAGTATGTAGAAATTTATAACCTATAAAACATATATATTTTCATCAAGGACCATTTGACACTTATGCTATAAGCTTTCCATTTTTTTGATATTATGGGCTTCCCAAAATTGCAAAAGTTTTGTAATTACATATTGAGAGTTTCGTCTAGCTTTCAATCGGAAAAAGAGAGACGATAAGTTTTATATAAATTTGGCAAAAATTTGAAAAGGTAAGATTTATGTTGGTGATAATGCTAAGTTTGAACTACCAAATGATCTATTTAAAAGAAGAAAGAAGAGAGAGAAGTCACAATTTGTTGATTAGAGATAATATAATTTTTTTTTCTGGTTGAAGACTCGAAGACTATTTAGTTGATATAATTTATTATTAATTAGGGTAATACAATTATGTTTTCATTAAGTATGTGATAGGATCGGATCTGCTAAGAGAAGGAGAAGAGAGTTATAAGAGAGAAGAACAGACAGAGAAGATGAAATAAGGAAGAAGAAGAAGAAGATCGTGACCAGAATAGTGAGAGTGAGAAGAATGCGGCGGAAGATAATAATAATAATCTTAATTCCATAAATGTATCAGCTTAGGTTTTTGAGTATAAATACTCTGTAACCTTACAAGATAAGTATGTCATGAACGACACACACTCCTACTACAAACGACACACATAATATAACTTGAAACATAAAACGACACACACTCTTCATTCTTTATTAACTTGGTTCAGAGTCTATCATCTTCAGCCACTCTTTCCTCTGATACTTCTCTTCCTTGTTGTCATTGTTGTGAGAGGTATCTGCAACCTATCAATACCCCCCTTAGAAGACTCACCTTGTCCTCAAGGTGCAAAGACGGAAACCTTGTCTTCAATTTAGCGGCTGATTCCCATGAATTTTCAGACTCCGGGAGCTGTTGCCACTTTATCAACACTTCAGGACCTGCACTCATAGTAGCCTTGCGAATTGCCAATACTGACTCAGGACTAGCTTCCCAAACCATTGATCGGCTGAGGCATGATGGTAGCTCTTGCGCCAATTGGTCCGACGGTACGCTTGCTTAAGCTGTGAGACATGAAACACCGGATGTATAGCACTTGGTTCTGGTAACAGGAGCTTATAAGCTACTCTTCCCACTTTGGCTATCACCTTATACGGACCGAAATAGCGAGGGGACAACTTCTCATNCCTGATCATTCTTAGCCGGTATGTCTCCAAATCTGAGCAGCTTTGGAGGTTCTCGTCCATAGATAGCATGAAAAGGTGATGTCTTGAGAGTTGTGTGGTACGCTGTATTATATGAGTATTCTGCCCATGGTAACCATTGAGCCCAGCTCGTTGGTTTGTCCTGCATAAAGCAACGTAAATATGTCTCCAAACAGCGATTAAGAACCTCAGTCTGACCGTCCGTTTGGGGATGGTACGGGCTGCTCTTCTTCAACTCAGTCCCATGTACCTGAAACAGCTCAGACCAG
>OVBA01008850.1:0-11661 GCA_900406435.1 Lepidium aucheri | reverse complement strand
CTTAAAATAGCAAAGTCAACTTAAAGTTCATGGTTTATTTGAAGAGAGAAGGAGTTCGGGTTTAAAATGGCAAAATTGTGTAAGTTTGGTATTAATTTGACCGTTTTCTCGAATATAAATTTATATTTAATCTTTTTAATCCTCGCTGCTTTCTCTCTATCCATGGCTGCTTTCACTTGTATCTCTCGTCCTCCGATTTCTCTTTCCTTTGACTCGAAAATTGTTTCTTCATCATCGCCTTCCCTCTCTTCTTGGCGGATGTTCGTCGTCTTACGGGAATCTACAGGTTTGAGAATCCGTATTTCTCTTTCTCCGGCTTCGTTGACCTCAATTCATCATCTTAGGGGTTCTAAACTATGAAGAGCCATCGTTTGTGAAGGTCATGAAACTAGTATCTCTAGTATGTGTTTCTCGCTCTGCTATATATTCCATTATTTGTTCGATTTAGGTTTTATTTCTTTCATTTTTGAGTATTAACTTTGCTTGATTCGTGGTATTTGATAGAATTTGTAGTTTATGAACTAATTTTGTGATTGGTTTGTGTGGAGGAAAATTGGAAATTAGGTGCTTGAATTTCTGATGTTATTGTTGTACGCATTTAGTGACTTGTAATCTGCTAAAAAACCTTGTAATTAATTCCTGATTAGTGAATCTGAAAGAAAAGTTTCTTTAGAAAAGTATAAGTTTGAGAAAATTCCTGCTAAAATGAGGTTTCAGTTAAAGAAACAAATCAAATCATGTCATTTGCGTAATAATTGAAGAAGGTTGCATTTTAGGATCTCTTCTTTTTGCAGAAATGTATAGTTAATGTAGGATCTCTTTCGTTAACAGTTTCAAGTAGAACAACATAAAAATTATATTGGGTACCTACTTAGATATTCTCTTGATTAATTCATACACTTTTGAGATATGAAACTGTTGGAGTTATATGGCTCATGAGAGCAATGAGGATTTAGTGTTGCTTTTGTAAGACTTTAGGTAATAAGTTAGTGAGACTAAGTTAGTGAGACTTTTAGAGATCCCTACTACATTGTTACTCATTGACATGATTGAAGAATTACAAATTTATTCATAACTCATTGGTTTCTCATCTATGGTGAAACCCTGGAACATTATCCTTTCGAATTCCACAAACTTGATTTCAATTTTCCCTTCATTCATGTGTGTGCAAGAAATATTGTCCAAATTTTGCGCACAGAAACTTCAACTTCTAGATTATTGTAGTTAAGATTATATGAACTAAACACAAATCCTCAAAGGTTCAGGTGACTCCCTTTTCAATGAAGCATATTATATTTCAATCTTGCCTATGTTTGTCATGATCCTAAAAGGTCTCAGCAATAAGTTATTGATTTTTGTTATTGATCCTTGCAGCTCCAGTGGTCAATGACACAACATGGGATTATTGAGTTATTGCAGATAAAGTAGAGAACTCTAGGCAGAGAGAATTGATGTAGAACGTTCTTTTACTGATTTGTATTTCTAGTAGTTTGTATTGATCTAGAAACATTTATACTGTTTATGGCTTAGATGTTATAAAAAATGAGTTACAATTACATTAAAAAAAATTAAGAACCCACTTGGGATTTTACCATTGGAATTCCAAAAAATATACAATTCATCTTAGAATTCTTAACTTATTATTTATATTAAACAAATATTAAGAACCCCGCTTGGTTTCTATTTGTCTTAGAGACCTTTTAAACAACTTTTTTCTACAAAACTTCATCTTCTTCCTTTTTTTTTTCAAATTCCCTTTTTCTTAGATTTGACATTAATGAAACAATGGTGACTACATCGTCTCGTAGAAAGTCAAGCAGTCTAGTGATTCGTTCTCAATCATCGTCGGATCGATTTTATGGTGGTTACTCTAGAGCCATTCCATAGTCTTCTTCCTCATCTTTTGCTTCATTGATGAATTCTAGCTTCTCGTCTCCGTCATCATCTTTCTTTAATAATAGGCATCACAAATTTGTTTCTCTTGCTCGTGTTAATCTCTACACAGCTCAATCAATGGCTCAATCGTGTCGGTATTCGCTTGATAGCAGATTTACATCACCAACGTATCAATCGATTTCCATTTCGAAGAAACAACCTCCAAGCAATCACAAAATATCTGAGCCGAGAAGAATGTGTATATGTTCTCCGACTACACATCTTGGATCTTTCAGATATAGTTTACACAAGAACATGGCAAATCCACACGGTCAAGATGCGACTTCGTATCCAACGAATAGACTGAATATGCGTATATGACAAATTCGTTGGAGAATCGGTGGTGTTGAAGGAATGGGTGAGAAGAGCTTTAACAATGTTGATTCGACCTTCATCTCATCAATTCAAAAGGAGATCTGCATATCATCCTTGTCTTAGTAGGCTCTCGATTATGAAAACTAATTGTAATTGATCAGATTTTCAGATTTCAGGTTTGCTTGTGCAATTCTTCTCTCTAAAAAACTCCATCATAGGATATGCGTTGTGAAGTTACTGGAGAATCAAATCTGGCCAGATAAGTAAAACACATATCGATGGCGTTTATGGCTGAGAAATCATCGTAAGCATCCTCGAAATCAAGATTTTGTAAAACGAAGAACACACCATCATAAGTTTTTTTGTTGTTGGGTGAAGAAGATGCGAGATGCATTGTACATAACTTCATTTTACTATGTTCTCTCAGACCAAAATGAAATAAAATAATGTTGGATTTTTCAAAGTTTAGACCTTAAATCTAAAATCAAAATATAGTAGTAAACAGAAATTATCATGCTCACAGGTCCCATGATCATAACATGGCTTGGTTCTGATACCATGCTAGATCGAATAAATCTCCTTGAGAAGTTCTCATATCATTGAATGGTTTAAATACACAAAGATGTTACCAAGAGTCCTATACAAGAGGAAGACTCCTATACATAAAGACATAAAGATAACTAAACAATAGAATATCTACATATGAGAGTAGAATATTCTCTATCTAATACTAACATCTAAGGTTTGTGTATGTATGCAACGTTTGTCAGATTTCCATTTTCTGCTGATCCATCGTAAGTCAGCGTTCGTATCTTTTGATTGTCGTTATTTGCCGTTAAGTGTTGTCGTTTCTACCGTTTTGTGTTACATTGTGTCAGGTATGTTCTTTTCGTTTGCTTTTTTTTAACATCATAAAATATACAATTAGCTGGAAGAGATGTAATCCTCATGGAGGATAAGAGTTAAACAACGGGGAATGTAATTAAAATATTGAAAAGAAGTTATATTGTTTATAGAGCGAACAAAAGCATCAGCTGCTTTGTTACACTCACGTTTCACCCAAATGAATCGGATGTCATCAAACTTCTCCTTCCAGTAAAATGTCCTGTGAAAGCAGAGATGAAGAAAAGAGAAAACTTTGAACTTTTGTAATATTAGTTTCTCTCTTGATTTACAAAAGGAGGCACAAGGCTGTATATATATATATATATATATATATATATAAAATCATCAAAATCCTACTTCGCCTATATCATATTCAAAACAGAAAATGAGTTGTGTGTGTAAACTTTCCAGCCAGCATTTGTACGATCAGCTTGCATCACAATTGTCTGGCGCATTTTATTTTTGTCGCTTGTAGAAGAAGAAGATCATTGTTGCTGTTTCTGATGGGCTTCAGTTGTTGCTGTGAGTTAGGCCTCTCTAGTGGTGAGAATTTGGGCCTATGGTCCANTCCCCCCCCCCCCCCGCAAACTTGGGTAGGGGGAACATTGACACCAAGTTTGTATCTTAACGATGTGAAAGCTGCAAAGGAGAGTGACTTGGTGAAGGTATCCGCAAGTTAGAGAGAGGCTGATATGTGTTTGACTTCCAAGGCACCACGAGCAACATGTTCTGGCATGTAATGATGGTGAAGCTTAAAGTGTTTTGTTTGTCTATAATATGTTGGATTTGTTGTCAAGTAAACTGAGGAGAGAGTGTTACAATCTAAATCAGTCGTGTTATGAACTGGAATTCCAATCTCACGCATCATGTGGCTTAGCCATGTGATTCCACATGCTTTGTCATATAGAGTTCTATACTCTGCTTTGGTGGAGCTCTTTGCTATAGTTTCTTGTTTTCTCGAGGACCAGGAGATTATGTTGGAGCCTAAGAAAGTATAGAAGCCACCTGTGGACTTCCGAGTGGTGTGACATCCAGCCCAATCACTATCATTGTATGCTCTCAGTGTGTTGTCTGTATCATTGTTGAAGTTGATTCCCATGGTGTGTGTGCCTTTGATGTAGCGGAGAATGCGCTTTAGCAAGGAGAAATCAGAGACGATTGGAGTATGCATTTTCTGACAAACGTAGTTAACGATAAATTGAATATCAGGCCTTGTTAATGCTAGATACTACAGCTCACCTTCCAAACTACGGAAGTATGTGGGATTCTCGAACAACACAGTTTAATCATGGACTGTGTCTAGTTGGAATGGCAACGGTGTTGGCATTGGGGAACAGTCTTGCATTCATGTTGCTATTAACAGATCCTCTGCATATTTAGCTTGTGAGAGAAACAAGCCATCATTATTAAATAAAGCTTGAATTCAAGAAAATAGTGCATTTGACCAAGATCTTTCATCCTAAATTGTAGGTTCAGTGCTCAGATCATCCTAGATTTTAGATGAATTGCCAGTTATGATCATGTCATCGACATAGAGTAAGAGAATGATGAGGTCTTTTCCATTGTTGTAATAGAAGAGACAGGGATCTTTGACACTGCATTTGAAGCCGAATTCAAGGAGAAATGAGCTAAACTTATCAAACGCTCTTGGAGCTTGTTTTAATCCATATAAGGCTTTATATAGTTTTTAGATATGATCAGGCTTCTCATGATTGACAAAGCCAGCAGGCTGTTTCATATAGATGGTTTCAGTTAAGTCTCCATGGAAGAAAGTGTTTTGCACATCCATTTTCTTAACCTCCCAGCACTTAATTGTAGCCAAGTGTAAACCAGATCTAAATGTTGTTGTTCTAACTACTAGGTTGTATGTCTCTAGATAGTATACTCCTTCTTCTTGCTCAAAACCTTTTGCTATAACTCGTGCTCTTTGCCTGTCGAGATTGCCATCTGTATTGAGCTTAGTTCGGAATACCCATTTGCTACCCAAGACATTTATGTCAGGTTCCTGAGGAACAAGGTCAAAGGTATTGGTTTCAACACAATTATCAATTTTCTCTGTCGTAGCTCGTGTCCAACCTTCATCCTTCAATGTTGCAGCTATTGCTTTTGGCTCAGGATATGAGACATGTTGAGTGAGTAAGACATATTTTGGATTGGCTTCACTATGCCTGATTTGTTGCGAGTGACCATTTTATGAGATGATGCCATTGTTGTTGCTTTTGGATCAGATTCTTGATTTGCTGACAAGTCCATCCCACTTGGTAAAGAGAATGAGCTATTACCAATAGAAGCATGATTTAAGCATGTTATATACTCATGACTCACCTCTTTACTAGTGGTGGACGAGGTAGATTCACTCTGAGATGTTGCTGTTTCAGTAGACATTGTAGTTGTTGCAGGTAGAGGAAGAGAAGTTACAGGTTCATTAGACACTGGTAGTGAAACTGCAGGTTCAAAGGTGTGAGAGTTGAAGACCGGATTGCTGCGACTTGCAGGTGGGACTGTTGGAGATATTGGAGATATAATGTTGTGATCACTCAAAGAAGAAACTCTATCTTCTAATCTGATTTCATCTGACCATGTTGTTGATTTAGGTGTGCTCTCTGATTGTTGTTTTAACCAAGCATTAAGTAATGGTGTGTTGAGATGATCTATTGTTTTTGAGGTCATTTCATCAAAGGGATATCTAGCTTCATCAAATATTACATGCATGTCGAGATATACTCTTCTAGTTACAGGAAATATATATCAATATCCCTTAAATTTGTCATTATAGTCCATGAATACACATTTCAACGATATGGGATCAAATTTGTTTTGACCATATTCTCTTAATATTGGATAGCACGCACAACCAAACGATCTCAAAGCTATGTAGTTTGGTGTTTTTCCATTGAGTCATTCAAAAGGACTCCTTTTGTCATTGTCATTTGATGAAGGCAATAGATTAATCAGGAAGTTTCTACTGAAGAATGCTTCAACCCAATACTTGTGAGGACTTTTGCTTTGAAAGAGCATAAATAATCCTAATTCAACTATGTGTCTATGTTATCTTTCAACTAGTTCATTCTCTTGCGGTGTGTATGGACATGAGATCAATTGTTGAATTCCTGAGGTTTGCAAATGTTACATAAACTTGGTACTTACAAATTCATCTCCTTCATCACATTGAAAGGATTAGATTCATGAGTTGTACTGATTCTCCACAAGGAGGAAATGCATAGAATATTTGATATAAATCAGACTTCATTTTCAATTGATAGAACCAACAATACCTGGTGAAGTTGTCAATAAAGACTACATAGAAATGAAAGCCTTGAACAGAGGTAATTGGAGAAGGTCCCTAGAGATCACAGTGGATCCTTTCCAATGGTTTTGAGGCAACAAAAGTAGAAGCATAAAAAGATAATCTAGAGCTTTTCTCAAGGTGACAAGCCTCACAAAGGGTCTTGCATTTATTTGTAACTACAATATACTTTAGTGCTAATAAGAGATGAAGAATCTGAAAATTTGGATGTCCAAGTCACCTATGCCACACCTCTTCACTTGCTGCTTCCTGTCTGGAAGAGTAGAAGTTTGAGGTATCCCTCCATCCAGCACATACAGCCCATTGTGACTACTTCCCATAACTAAAACCTTCCTTGTTTCCTTATCGTGAACACGAACACTATCACAATCAAACTCAAAGGAGTATGGATAATCTGTGGTAAGCTTAGACACTGACAAGAGAGACTTAGCTATGTTAGGATATACAAGAACATCTTTTAATGGAAGATTACCTAAGATAGAAGGAAGGTTGGCGGATCCAGTGTGGGTTATAGAAAGAAAGTTTCCATCACCAATCATACAACATCTGATCCGGAGTAAGGTTGAACTTGTTTCAAATGTGAAGCAGAGCTAGTCATGTGAGTTGTAGCTCTGGTGTCAGAATGTCATTCTTGACCAGACTGATCAGTAACATTTGTGACTATCATAGGAGCTAGAGCATTGACATGTTCATCATCATTGTAACTGTTATCAAATCTGTGCCAACATTTCAAAGCATGATGGCCAATTTTTCCACAAATTTGATAGACTGGTCTGTTCTTAGTGTTGTTGTTGCTGCTATTGGTCCTTAAATAGAAGATTCGCTGGTAGGAACCATGACCTCTTGTTGTGGAGTTACCTCTACCACGTTATCCAGATCTGTCACTAGAGCCACCTCTTCCACGGTAGTAGTTTTTAGTGTAGAAAACAGAGGGGTATGGAGTTCTGTTAACAGTAAATGTAAGATGAGGTGACACATTTGGCTCAATAGTGTACCCTTGAATCCTTGCATCATAGCTGGTAAGACATAGAATGATGTCTTCAAAAGTAAGAGTGGGTTGAGAGTCCATCAGCCCTCTATGCTTGTCTTTATAGGTTTGTACTCTCTACCAAGACCATGAAGCACTAAAAAAATCTTCATTTTCTCACTCATTGGGCTTCCAATAGATGATAGTTGACTGCACACATCTTTAATTTTTTTACATGCGCTTCCATGGACTTGTGTGTTTTAGAAACATTCTGCAACTTTATCAGAAGCTCGAAAAGTCTAGAAGAAGAGACTCTCTTGAAGTGTTTGGCGAGAGATTCCCACACTTCCTAGATAGTTTTCGCTTCTACAGCAGCGTTGAGGACATCTTCTAAAAACGAACCCAACAACCATGCTTTGATAACCTGATTTGAGTGCTCCCGTGACTTAAAATCCGGATTTGGGACAGTTTCCATAGCTTTACCATCAATATTTGGGATCTGAATGGTTTCAACTGGGTGTTTATGACTCCGTTAACATGACCAAGTAGACCTTGTCCTTCTAAGAAAGACTCGAACTGTGTCTTCCACAAGATGTAGTTCCGCTCGGTTAATCTTATGGTTACACAGTTGGTGATGTTGAGAGAGGGCTCAGTATATAGATCCAGAACTATAGAGTCAATGGCTCTGATACCATGAATGTAGAGATAAAGAAAAGAGAAAACTTTGAACTTTTGTGATAGTAGTTTCTCTCTTGATTTATAAAATGAGGCATAAGGCTATATATATACAAAATCATTAAAACCCTAGTTCGCCTCTATCATATTCAAAACAGAAAATGAGTTATGTGTGTTAACTTCCCAGCCATCATTTTTATGATCAGCTTGCCTCACTATTTTCTGGCGCGTTTTACTTTTGTCGCTTGTAGAAGAAGAAGATCGTTGTTGCTGTTTCAGATGGACTTCAATTGTTGTTGCGAGTTGGGCCTCTCTAGTGGTGAGAATTTGGGCCTTTGGTCCAATATCCTGAACCAAATTGTGCTGACCAAAGCATACTTGGGAACTGTTAATGAGCTGGTGCACCGATTGATTGTCACCTTCAAGAATCAACTCCAGATAACCTCTAACCGCATTGTCATGAGTAGGGCTTGTAGTTCCACTTCAAGAACAGATGAACACATGGCACATGTGTTACATCCTGCTTCTAGATAAGCTCCATCTAATGATCATAATATCCACACCGTTTTAGATGGAACATAATCACCTGTAAAACTACAATCATAATTACATTTGACGTATAAAGGAGTAGATCATATCTAGTGTGAAGGAGATCGTTTTTATTTTATTTATTTTCGTTGTGTGTATTTTACTAATTTTCAATATAAATTACTAATATATTTTTGTAATTATCAATTTTGATTTTTTTTTGTTTTTTGCAGGTCGATGAAGCTTTGAATTACTAAACGAGTACATGATTTTTTTGCAAGTGGCTTTTAGTCTAGTGGGAGGTGGTAAGTTTACTAAAGAGAGACGCACTTGTATGTCTCAGGATCGAGTCATGCCGCCTGCATTATGCAAGAACTTGGCTAATGCAGGCCAACCACGACAGTGCACGCAACACAAAATAGAGAACTGGAAGAAGTACAACCACGACATGGAGCTACAATAGATGTTTTGGAAGATTGCTCAAAGTTATACTCACAGAGAGTACCATGCCAATATGGAAGCCTTACGAAGGTACAATCCACAGTCTTTTGTGAACTTACAGAGCAAACATCCTCATAAATGGTCTAGAGCTTTCTTTAGAGTTGGAACTTGCTATAATGATATCTTGAACAACTTGAATGAATCCTTTAATAGGATCATTAGACAAGCTAGGAAAAACCCTTGTTGGATATGCTAGAGGATATTAGGAGGTAGTGCATGGTTAGGAATGAGAAAAGATGTAGGATTGCTCAAAGACTTAAGACAAAATTCACTAAAAGAGCACATGAAGAAATAGAGAAGATGATTGAAGGTTCACAAGCCTGCAACATTTTAATTGCTCGAAACAATTTGTACGGAGTTGACGTGAATGGAACAAGCTTTAGGGTGAATATGAATGACAACACTTATGAGTGTAGAAAGTGGCAAATGACTGGTATTCCATGTATTCATGGAGCAGTTGTGATTATTAAATCAAAAAAAAAGTTGATGACTTTGTTAGTGACTATTACTTGGCAAAAACATGGCATGACACTTAAGGTAATGTAATTAAACTAGTACAAGGCATGATGTTGTGGCCTAGATTGAATAGGCTAGGAGTGCTTCCACCACCATGGAAAAAAGGAAATCCAGGTAGGCCTTCCAATTATGCTAGAAAGAAAGCAAAAAATGAAGCTTCTTCATCATCGAGTAACACTAGATTGTCTCGTCACTTTAGGATAATAACTTGTTCAAATTGCAAAGAGGAATGTCACAATAAGACATTATTTTAAAACGTGAGACGTGAGAGTGAACCAAAGAAAAGAAGAGGAAGACAAAGGAAGAATCAGGTATGTCACTTATATGTTATGTGTTCAACGTTATTAATAACGTTTTTACTCTTTTGTATCACATGAAGTCACTTACATGTTCTGTCTTTTGTTCATGTCTAGGAAATACAGGACACACAAGGTTCTCAAAGCGTACAAAACTCACAAAGGACATCATCACAACATCTGCAAGTTCTCCCATACGAGAAGAAAAGATCGTAACACACCATTACCACCAATCTATCTTATGATTTCTACCAAACTATGTTCTATTTTTAAAGACTAAGCCAACTTGTTATGTTCTGTTAAGAATATTTGAATGTTATTTTCAGGTTTAAGAATATTTGAATGTTAGTTTATATAAGCAAATGTCTTGATTGTGATCTATTACCAATGAAAACTAACAATAACTCTTAATTTTGATGAGGAAGATATATAAACAAATGAACAAAAGTTCACTCAGCAAAGGTACAAGCAATACATTGTTTTCTTCATACCATTTATCTTAAACAACAACAAACTTACTCCATCAAAGACACCCTAATGAACATCGAATACATTACATCTTTGACCAAGACATCATGTTTTCTTCAATCAAATACCTTGTAAGATATACAATGACAATGACAAAGAAGCAAATACCCAAAATCAAAGACCACTTCGTCTTCATGGTCAATTCCTTTATAGTAATCTTGTTTTTCTCCAACTCTTCTTTAAGTCCATCGATCACAATTTTGAAATCCTCAATATTGGATTTGGTAGTCTGAATTTCACTTTCCATTGCTCCTACTTTCGGCAAAACATCATCAACCTCTTCATTAACAGCATCCTCAACCCATTTGAAGAAATGATTATGAGAAGAAAAAAACAACTTCTTTATCAAAATTCACAAAACCTAAAAGACTATTGCACAAACAAATAGTCGAAATCTTACCTCTTTCTTACTCATGCAACTAAAAAAAAGTATACCCAGATTATCTTCTGTTTTTGATATGAGGATTTTAACACCTAATACACATTTTGACTGAAATCCACGAGTCTGTGAAGAAGAATTCAAGCTCATTATTAAGTGGATGAAATGACTACACGAGAAGAAAATAAGAGAAGAGAAGAGGTGATAACAACTTTAAATCGAGAGAAGGGTTTAGGTTTGGGATTTGGGAATTTTGTGTTCAGGGAAGAAGATGAATAGGTTTTTGGATTATATTAGAAGTAAACACAGTGTATCAACTAATAGAGACATTATCCTGGGATTAACGGTGTTAAGTTGTTATGTTTAAAAAATCAACGTCAGGATAAATTGACATAGTCAACAACAAGTTTTAGTTTTTTTTTGGTGGTCAACGAAAAGTTAGATATTTGTTTTGGAGGTTTGAAAATTTGTGGTTTAATCTGACTTTTTTTAGTTGACGGTTTGTTTGACTTTTTTATTTATTTATTTATTTAAGTACGGGAAAAAAGTCAAATAAACCCTCAACTTACAAAAGTGGGTAGAATAAACTCTCAACTCACATGGCTCCAAAACAATTACCTAACTTTTCGTTGACTTTCAGAATAAACCTCTAAGTTTTTGTTGACCAGCCTGTTTTACCCCGTCGTTAATTACATTAACGGGAATCATTAACCCCGTTAACAATCGTTATTATGGTTCCGTTTAGTGAAACATTGCGTTTCAGGTTCAATAGAGAAAAAGGCGAAGAACCCTAAATCGGGATAAATCCCCAAATCGATTCGATTGTTAA
>OVBA01008849.1:0-11661 GCA_900406435.1 Lepidium aucheri | reverse complement strand
TAAAATTGTTCTTTGTATTGTTTATAACTTATTAATTTAATAAAGAAAAACCTATTTGTATGTGTGTTGATTTGCATCTATAAAAGAGAACAACAACAAAAAGATCAAACCATTTTTTCTCCGTCAGCACTCATCCCCGGGACCTAATTGTATGGTTATGCCTAACCCCTCTCCGCGATAAAGGGTCACCAGTATTAGGGAGATCTATAAAACCAGCTTCTGATACAAATAACTTTAGGTCAACAAATGAGTTCTCCGGGGTCCACTTTGTTTCTCTTCATTGGATAACAGATCATTAAAGTCTCCCATAATCATCCACGGGTCGTTTCTGATTTTTGAGAATTCAGGAAATCTAGCCTATGATGCTTTCCTTGATGTCTTGTATGTGCTACAGTAAGTCAAAGTTGATGGGAATTTTTTGTCCTCAAAATAAATTTTTGTTTCTATTGCATCTTGGTTTGTTGATAGAATTTGCAATCTAACTCATTCTGACTAAAATAATAAGAGTCCTCCGCCATGGTCTTGTGGAAAAAACTAGCTTGTAGCTTGGAAAATGGAGACTTGCCACCTTAGACTAGACAACCTCATCAATACTTTTAGTCTCTATTAGAAATATTATATAAGGATTGAGTCAAGCCTTCAACCTTTTTAGTTGCTAGACTGGAAAAGGTTTCCAGGATCTTGACAATTCTAGTTTATCATTACTAAACTAAGGAAGATGAATTGTTGGATTGTGAAACTTTACTTAATATAGTGTAAATGCGACATAACACACAATTGTTAAACTTATCAACTTTGAAAGGTTAGATTTTGATTAGAATCCTCAAAAATAAATATAGAAAATTTTGAAGGTAAAATATTTGATGTTGAAAATTATGATATATCTAACGTTAATCTATTTGATAATTATATATTGGATTTGTGTTGATTATTTTTTAAGAAAACATGAATTGTATTTTAAATATTTTATTCTGTTCTATTACTCTTATATAATGTATTATTATATTAAAATAATAATATGACATGTATATGTATACATATGTATACTTTTCAAAATGTATTTTTCCTATAAATTTGAAGAAAAAACTTTGATTCCGTATTTTCATAAGTGTGTGTTTCACATATCCGTTTTTTTCAACTAATTCTTTTATTAATCATGAAGTGTCATTCATTACGGAAACATATAAAAAACTTGGACAAGAAACAAACAATTTCACAATTTCCATGAGTTATTTGTAAGATGTAAAACATGTTTACTAAGAATGTCAGCACATGTGTTCGCCTGTCGTGAAATCCAACTAAATTGAGTAGTCGTGAAGCTGCATTGCCATTGTCGCAATTACATTTAATCCAAGCCTTCAGGCGGTCTCGAACCATTTGTGATTAAAAACGCCTTGGTAATGTTCGATGTGAATAGTCGCGGTTTGATCTCATGCTGTAAACTACTCCGCCGTATCAGCACTACTGCGATCCCAGATTCCCAAGTATCAAAAACAATATAGCATGTACGATTTTACTCCAGGCTACCAGAGCATTCCGACTCTTCCAAAGACACCACATAATCCAAAAACCTATAAATTGTTGGTACCGGTGAATGGACGTATCCTTAAAAACACTGAAAAGATATCGTAGTTTATCAAATATTGAGTGTTGGTGATTATAAATAAATGTTGTTGGAAGTCCAGAGCAGCGCCACGTAGCAATTGCATAGGGACATGTAAATAGAACATGATCCATAGTCTCCAATCCTGAGCAGCAATGTAGACAGTCCATTGATGCCGCTATATTCCGATGTTGTAGATTTTCAGCCGTGGAAGTGACCTATTTTGGGAGCAATAGGAAGGCGCCATAATGTACTAATAAAATCTGGTCGTGTAGCCAAAGGAGGTGTGATTGCAGATGAGTGATGTAAATCATAAGCTTAATGGTGGCCCGTTTTCACATCTTTCTCTTCCTCTCTACACCTTTCTTTGGCTCTAGGAGCAGTTGTGGTTTAGGTAAGCTTTGTCTCTGTCTCGCACAGCATGGGTCTTTGCTTTGTGTTTTTGACTAGTTAAAGGTCGTGGAGTCTATCTTCTTTTCCTCCGGTTGATGATGCATTGCTTTGGAGATTAAGGTTCTTGTCTACAGCATGGTATAGTTTTCCTACCGTCTCTAGCTTCCCAAATGGTGAATGGGATTCATCTCTCTTTTACTATGCTCACCCTTGTCGCCGGTGTGTTGTGCTTCACCTCCACTCTTTTTCATTTTTACCTGTCTTTTCTTGTTTGCTTGTTACACACTCTTTCTTGTTAAAAATAAAACCTTTAGAAAAAGATTTAAAAAAAAAAAGAACTTTAGTAATATTTTCTACCGTTTATTAAGAAAATACAAATATAAGTGTGATTTTCTAAAACCGAACGACTTGTAATCAAATATTTAGGTTTGCTAAACGTACGATGACAATACGCTTTAAAACTATGGTAATTGTCCTCTGCAACCAACATAGTTTTGAGGTACATATAATAATGAGATTTGTTTGTAAGAAAATATCCATTCAGAAATATAATGCTCCGTTTCCACTCCTTCACTCGAACGTCTTATGCCCAATTTCAGTAGCATTTTATCTTTTTACCAAAACGTACTGCTTATTTGTTTCAATCTATATATTTTGTATAGTTTGACCTTAGGATTAAGCATTTTATTTAACACTTTCAAATTCCTATTTTCTCTCACCTATCAAAATCAACGGCTCAATGTTATTCTGATGAAACTGGCTTAAATATTTTTGTTTCTTTTATCCAAAAATGAGGCAAACATTTCAATTCTCGGCTTGGGTTCAGATGAAGTATTGCATCAGACAGTGGAGTCCCGTTTCAAGTTCCGAAAAAACATGAGCGCAAAATTTATCCTTACCAAATCCAAAAATCACTAAATTACCTAAATTTGTGAATCCCATACAGCCACATAGGCGTTGAATGGCTGAAGAAACAAAAGAGTGCTACCAACGAACAATATTGGAAAATAATATACACATATAAGGACCACTCACCGCACCACAATCGGACCAATTTTAGCTGCAATTTGAACTGTGTAAAACTAACACAAGTCATAGCAGGTTATTAAAGACTTTGGTATAAACTGACCAAAATGATAACTTTAAAAGTTGTGAATGTATATATATAACTTACGGATGCCAAAGTCCCCTTCCCACTTTTATCGGGTAAACGCTTTAGTGTATTTACCTCGTGCAGAAGAAGATAACACAAAGGAATATGAGGACAAAGAAAAGTATTTAATTTCACAAAGATTGTCAAAATATTAGGTTTAGATTTCTCAGTTACGTTTTGAAGAAAATGTCGGCATGAACTCCTTTGATTTCTGCAGAGGTGCTTCATTGAACCAGCCATGGCTAAGAGCCTCATCTACTGTTAGGCGCTTCTCTGGGTCAACATTCAGTAATCTGTTCATCAAATCGTATCCTAAATCGGAAAGAACTGGAGCTCCTGTAAAAGATGCAGCAGGAAATTTCTTACGCAGTAAATTGTACCTGAAATTGATAGAGACATAGATTAATCAGAGACCAACTTGTTATGAATAATAGACTTACATCACAAAAACATGCCAGCAATACATAAATGATACTCACGGTTGCCTACGAAACTTGGCTTTTGCACCTGGCAATGACGTGAACCCAGGCCAGCTTGTCTCGCTTGGTGTTCCAAGAACCGCAAAGACCTGTGCAGATATTTCAAAGCTTTGATTAATTTAACAGTCAAACACTTAAACAAAAAAAAAAAACAGTTTCTAAGGAAACTAGAAAAACCATAGTAACCTGTTGAAGCTGGTCAATATCATTCCGACTTTTCCCTCGGAAGAGTGGTTTTAGAGACAACAATTCAGCCATAATGCACCCAATCGACCACATATCAACTGCCGTTGAATACTCTTTTGTTCCTAGAAGAAGTTCCGGGGACCTGCATCACAAACATCACCAATTTTGTCAGCTGGCAGGTCTCACAAAACAACACACAAAAAAAAAAGCTGGTGTCCGAAATATTGCTTACCTATACCACTGTGTGACAACCAACTGAGTATAAGGCTTGATAGGACTCCCATATTGGCGAGCCATGCCAAAATCACATATTTTCAGCTCCCCACTATTGTTCATTAAAAGATTGGATGGCTTCAAATCCCTGTGAATAATCCAGTTGCTATGGAGGTATTTTACACCCTCCAGCAGCTGTATCATCAGGCATTTAACCTCACTGGTGCTAAAAGGCTGTTTCATCCTGTCCATTACCCCCCTTAAATCATGTTCCAAGTGTTCCATGACCATAAAAACACTAGCACCATTTCCCACCACAACTTCCTTGACGTTCACAATCGACGGGTGTCTGCAAGACAAAAGAATGTTGATTTCCCTCAAAGATGTTAACGGGAATCCATATTCATCTTCCATGTTCATCTTAATCATTTTGAGTGCCACAATCTCTTCTGTCTTCCTGTCCTTAGCTTTGTATACAACCCCGTAGGTGCCTTCATTTATCTTACTTAGCTTCTGGTATTCGTTTACATCTCTACTACCAGACAACATGCTCAAGCCTCCCTCAGGGGAACCTGGTTCATCGTTTTCTGACTCGTTAAAATCAGAGGTAGAGCATTCTTCTTCATCAACCATATCTATACGACTCTCCAACTCATGCTCTGAATGTTCATGGACACTAAGGGATTCTGAGCTGTGTCGTCCGCTGCCAGACCCAGCTGAATTGGACCTTCGTTCCTCAGACGCCTCTACAAGCAACTCCTCACTCTCGGGAGTCAAACTGCTCCTATTCCATCTGCTATTACTAACAATGTCAGTCATCAAATCCTCATCCTTTGGAGATTCCAAACACGTCGCCCATTTAGAGGTCGCAATAGTTGGTGCCTGAACCACCTGCTCGTCCTCCAACTGGCCCTCCTCAAGATCATCAAATGGTTTTTGACCAGAAAATTGAGCTTCTACCGACAGCACCGACACCATCGATACATGTTCTGGTGACAGACGACACCTTTGATCCTCAGAAGTGATCTTCCTAACATCAGCCACATCAATAAACTGGTTAGTTATTACTTTCTTCTCACTAAGTGGAGCTCGAACCAGTTTATCTTGTCCCTCTAACTTCCTCCTCTTTTGAACACCATAATCCCCTCGATCTTCTCCTCTTTGAGAAGCCAAGCGTTGTCTTTCCGGTGATTCACGCCGCCCATTCTTCCACCTGCGATCTGGTTCGTTGGGTCGTTTAGTTTGACGTCTCTCACCGTCTCTACCACCTTGGCGTGAATAAATATCACGACTACGATCAACAGCAACGAAACTTCTGGAAACTTCAACTCCTCCTGCCGCCATCGGATTAATAACCAGAATTCTTCTCAATGAACAACAGAAAAATTCACGACAGAAGCAAAATCCCCAAAATGTAAAATCGCGACAACAACAAAATAACCCCAAGATCAGGAAACCCTAGGAAAGTCTTAAAGAGCGGTAACCAGATGATTATTCTTCAATTAAGGAACAAAAAACAACCAAATCAATAAGAAATGAGAGAAACCCGATGAAATCAAGTCAGATCTGGAGAACCAAGACGAAGAAAATAGAAAACCCTAAAAATAAATTCCAGGGAAGAGTTATTTTATCCTTCCTTTCCGCCGATTCTCAGAGCAACAGATGCCGGAAGGTCTTACCGGACGGAGAATTGGGAGAAGGAATCCAGAAGATATGAATCGAACGAGCCAAAGATCTCGAATTGAAGAGCAGCAATTCGCAAATCTTCTGAAATCCTCAATGATAAAAAGCGAAGACTTACGACGATATTGCCCCTTATCTTTATACACGGGGTCAACTAGATTGGCCGGTCCAATAATTACTTTTTTATCCAGTGCGTGCAGGTACACGATCATCACACGGTCTTAGCTATTATAAACCGTTAGATAGTACTAAATCAATCGAGGTAGCTATATGACAGGAAGGAAAGGATCGTCTAACGAAAACCACATGTCTTATTTTTTCCAAAAAAATTGAGGGTGCGGATGACTCTGACTCCACTTGATCTAACGGATAGCATTTAGACACGTTTTAATTTGTTTTTAGATACTTCCAAGTCCGCATCGGGTCGGGTTTAATTAAATAAAATTGCAAAAAAGTAATCCGACCTGCCGGAATCGAACCAGCGACCTAAAGATTTGCTGTCACAGACTACAGTCTTCCGCTCTACCAACTGAGCTAAGGTCGGACACTGATGAGGCATTCAAGTTTGTTTTAATTAATATATGAGATCCTTTGTTTCTCAATTTCTGAGTTAATATATGAAACAAGAATTTTGTCAGAGTCTGAATGGACAGTTTCTGAGTCAATGAGCAATGATGCTGATAAAAACATTTGGCAAAACAGTTGATCTCTCTGCATAGACGCTTGAGACATTCTCATTTATTTGGTTCTTACTCGTTCACATTTCATATGGCTTCAACATTTACACCGGTTCCAAATTCGGACAAGATTAAATTCACTTGCTGATTTTGCCATGGGCTTATTTTGGTTTGTTCAAAATCAAATGTGTTTTGGTTTGGGTGAGTTAAAATAAAGACTACAAGCTTTGTTTCAACCGAGTGAACGGTGAAAGGAACAAAAAAAATTCTTGTTATTTTCGATTTTGTGATGTGTAACCAAATCTAAACAATTTGATTTTGCTGTACTGGTACAATTTATACATTAAACTCGTTTTACATAAGATTCTACTAAACGATGGGACTTCTCCTCTTGATCTTCACCTTGAGTCCACCAGCCATATGAGCCGTTAATAGAGGAACAAAAACCGGTCGGTCCTTGTTAACCGGCACAAGTTGAAACTGGCTCAAAACAGAACCAACGACGAATTTCATCTGCATAAACGCCATCTCTTTCCCTATACAAACCCTCGGTCCCGCTTGAAAAACCGGAAATTTGTAAGGACTAACAGATTTCAAAACCGGTCGTTCACTCCCCGGTTCAGATTGAAACCACCGGTTTGGTTTGAAGTCTTCCGAATCCTTGCCCCACAGCTTCTCCATCCTCCCCATACCGTATGGGAAATAAGTCACCTTGTCTCCTTTTCTGACACGTGTTCCATCCGGCAAAACGTCGTCGTTTGCAGCATGCTTAGAGTCCCACGACACTGGAGGATAAAGCCTCATAGCTTCACATAGACACGCTTTCGTGTAACTCATCTCTTTCAAATCTTCAAACCCTAGCCCTAAACTCATCAAAGGGTCCACTTCTTCTAAAATCTTCTTCTCCACGTCATTGTTCTCAGTCAGTAACCAAAACAGCCATGTCATTGCTGCTGACGTGGTATCTCTTCCCGCCATGATAAAACTAATGACCATGTCCCTTACTGCTTCGCCATCGTGGCCAGCTGCTAAAAACCTCGACAAAAGATCTTGTTTGGCTTCTTCTCCAGTTCCGATCTCAAGACTTTTCTTCTTAGCTCTCACAATCTGAGAGACTAACACGTGTACGGTCTTGATCGCTTCTCTTAGCCTCCTCTCGCTTCCCACGTTTAACAAACGCTTCACCTTCCAAATAGCGTAACTCGGCTCGGTTGCACGACGAGCACTAATCTCAGCTGCTCTGTCAAACGCATCCACAAGAGAGTTAACGGGTCGAGTAAGATCCAAACAATCCGGATCCCAACCCAAGGAGACTTTACAAACAACATCGAAAGCAAAACGCTTCAAAACATCTTGTAAATCTACAGTCGTTCCAGCATCAGCCGCCGCAGAAAGCACAGGAAAAAGACGAGTTTCAACTTCGTCTTTAAGAACCTCAAACGCGAAACTCCTGAGTGAGTTAGTTGAGAACTCATGGCTAGCGAGTTTACGCTGCGAGCTCCATGAGTGACCATCAACGTTGAAAATGCCTCTGCCGAGGAGATCACCGAGAAGATCAGTAAATGGTTTACCTTTAGGGAAATTGAAGAAGTTTGTTTTGAGAATGTACTCAACGTTTTCTGGGTTTGTTGTAACAATAGTACGAAGGTTTCCGAGTAGGGGAATTGTGATAGTTTGAGTTGAAGAAAGACGAAGGAGGTCGGTGTACCATTGGAGAAGACGGTGACGGTTTTTGTTAAAGTAAAATATGGAGCCAATGATTGGATACGATGGTGGTCCATTGATTGTACTCTTCTTTAGAGTTAGTTTTGTTGAAGATAAACGGAACAAAGAGATGATGATGATGATTGTAAGAAGTGCTAGAATCAAAAAGCTCAGAAGAAATAACATTTTCAGTTGTTGTTTTTTTGTTTTGTATGTTTAAAAGAAATTGTGAATTCTTTGAATTTATATAGAGTGTGTGTTTGTGTTTGTTTGGTGGGTATTGCGTGTGTGTATATCGGAGGGGAAAAGTTGCAGCGGGTCCGACCAATGAATCTCAAAAGATATCGCAATGTTCACTATATTATATGGTGATCAACTAGACACGTCATTATGCATATATTATAAGCAATTTAGTCACTATAACTACAAAATAACAAATAAATTAGGAAGGTAGCTATAAATAGTTAAAAATGTGATATTCTTCATATCTGCTATAATATTTCTATTCAAGTTTTTTAGTTAAATTATTAAAAACATTTCGTGACTTTTTTTTCTTCTATTTTATCTACATCATGAGAATGTATTAGAACAAGATTTTAGAAGATTTTACTTCTTTTTTTATAAATCACTTCTTATACATGACTTTTAAAAAATGTTTTCTTAAATCATGTAAAATTAAAGTTTATATAAAATCATTCAAAATAATTCATAATCTATTAACATTTTATGAACAATTTATGATATCAAATTTACTCATATTCATGGTTAGCAATTATTTTAAAAAAATACATTTAATCTGATTTTAGAAGATTTTTAATACTGTTTTAGTTGAAAAAAATATAGAAGAAAATATCACATCTTTAAAAAGTGATTTCAAAAAAAAATTATTTGAATTATTTTTTTATACTTCACTATTCTTCTCTTTGTGGCTCTTTTTTTCCTCAAAAATTTATTTTAATTGTGAAGTGACATTGGTTTAGTGGTTTGTGGTAAGCTTACTAAAAGCATATACCATCTCACATCAATCTCGAATTTTACTGTCAATATTATGTACGAACTTAGCTAATTGGCCGGCTAGTCGTGGTCTAACTTTGAAAAAAAATTATTTCAACTTTGTGAAAAATTCAATTCTTGTGTATCTATTTGCCTTAGAATTTGCCATTGATGTTTAGATATGTTTTTCACATTTTTAATGCTTCATTCTATTATTTGTTTATCTATTATTGTCTTTTTAATCTCATGTTGCATCCATAATTATGCATATCATCTATTCATTAAACGCCAATTATAAATCCTATTTTATGTATTCGTTTTCTTAGGTTAGCTGAAGCTATTTTCAAATCTGTTATTCAGTCATACAAAAATCATACTGAAGAATTGAATGATTTAAGTTTCACATAGTTAGGGCATCTCCTACAAATACTTCAAATTTAAAATATGTGATACTTCAAATTTCAACCTTTTAAAAACCATCTCCAATGATCAACTTTACAAAAACAGTAATTTTTTTGGTTATTTTCATCAGAATCCCCTTATTGATCATAATCAATAAAAATCACAAATCTTTTATACTTAACTATAAAACATACAATTGAAATATTAAAATTAATACTAATTAATAAAAATTACATTAAAATATAAAAATACATTACAACAGTAATAAAATATAGAAAACACATCATCTAAATTATAAAATAAAATAAAATATCAAATTACTCAACAAAAATATTCCCATAATGCTACCATATATGACCAATCAATACATTTCAAAGTGTTAAACGTAATATGGTTATTGTATAGTATTTATACTGAGTGATATGTAATATTTTTATATTTTGGTAACCCTTTTAGTTTTCATCAAAAGTATTTACTAAGTGATATGTAATATTTTTATGTATTGAGGAATTAGAGTTTTTGGATAGCCCAAGTGTCCCCAACACACTTTTGGGTCTGGAGCTACTTACTAAAGTTTCGACTACTTGCAAGAAATCTAAANGAGCTAAATGATGGATACACAGCTAAGTATTGGTTAGATGATTGGACTCAACTCGAGCCTCTCATTGATATAGTCGGCCAAGTCGGTGCAAGAAAGCTAGGAATACCGCTGTTGGCCACAATAAAAAAGGGTACAGTTGTTATTGGATGTAACTTTCAAGTCCATCTCGTTCTGAAGAATTACAGAGGCTATGACACCTACTTCAGCAGATCATACCTCCATCAGATACATTGGATTCAGATACATTCAACTAGGGTCTTAAGGATCACCGTCGGAAAGTATTCAACATAAAGCTTACTTGGGAAGCCCTACGACCACGAGGAGATATAAAAAGTGGAGGAAAGCCATTTGGTTCAAGGGAGGTATACCACAACACCCTTTTCTCTTTTGGTGGCGAATCTGGATAAGCTTCCAGTGAAGAGTAGACTTCAAACCTAGGGACAATAAGGATCTACATATTGTGCTATATGCTAAACACATATTGTAGACCGATACCGTATGTTTATTGACTGCACCTTCACGGTTATAGTTTGGCACCTAACTCAACAAAAATTGGGTCTTCCAAATATGCAGTTCATGGACCAGAACTCGGCTATATCATGGCTTTTAGGTCACTTAATTGCTATGCCTTCATTGTTTAAGAAGCTTGCTATACAGGGTCTGGTTTATGCAATCTAGCAAGAACGTAATACACAGATTCATGGAGCCTCCATGCCCAATCTAAAGCTTATATTCAAGTTAGATAGGACAATTCGAGACACTCTCTTTTCCCACAGATACAATAGGCAAGGGAGAGAATTGTTGTCCATTTGGTTCAAATACCATTAGATTTTATATTTCTCGCATATTCTAGTAACTTTAAAACCTCTTCATCATATCTTTTTAATTTTTTGGGGGTATGATGTGTGACCCTTAAACTCTAACAATTGTAATAGTTCTCTAGTTTGCGAATATATTTTACAAATTATCAACAAAAATTTGTGTTTGTTAATCTTATATGCAAAATAAAACTTATATATCTATATATATATATATAAAGATATAAACATACATATATTTATATATACATGTATACATGTGAAAAATATACATATATATATCGAAATACTAAACTTGCATATGTGGATTAAAGTGATACAAATAAAATAATTGGATTGTTTGTAAAAATCTATAACTACAAGGGGATTAAGTGCCGAAAAAAATAGTGAAACCTCAAACTCTGACGTACTGAATCTTATTATACAAAGAAGGTTTTTCCAAAGTTACTAATTAATAGGATTCTTCCACATGTCAGATCTAATGATCCAAAATCTTATTATATAAAGAATGGTTTTTCAAAGTTAAATATTAATAGGATTCTTCCACATGTCAGATCTAATAATCCAAAATCTTCATGAATTTATTTATTTTTAAATAGATAAAATAATTCTTTAAATAGATTTCTTCAATATTTAGATTATCCAATTCTAAAAATAATTTCTAACTAAAAGAAATCTTAATTAAAAAAATTAATTATAACAAATAGTATTTTTCATTACTAATCTTATTATATAAAGAAAAATATTATATTAAAA